>VZRQ01000574.1:733050-763783 GCA_013397975.1 Machaerirhynchus nigripectus
AGGGGTTGAGGGGAAGGGGGGAAGGGGGAAAAGCCTGGCCCAGGGTCGGGCTGGGGCCCAGAGGCTTGGAGGCCACCCCCCACCTTCCAGCAGGAGGGCTGGAACAAGAGGAAATTCCCACGCTTGCACAGGATTTAAATATGCAAAATCACAAGAGTGCAATTGTCTTAGGAACTTGTCCATCAACTCAGTTTCAACCTATTACAGACACACAGGTGTGCCTGCAGCCATTGTCTGCTATCTCAAGAACCAAGATGGTGAAAACATTTAGCAACCAGGTGAGTAACTGAGAAAACTTACTCTTGGGATAGGTCCTTAAAAGAGTTACTAGAGTCGTGAAATATTATGCCTGTAGCAAGAATTGCATTATAAATCCCTTCAGCTCCAGACAGATGATATTAATTTTTTCATGCCAGTGGCCCATTAATGGAGAACATCCACTTCCACATTCCACAGATCTGACACTGACAGCTGTACAGAAGTACATATGCAGCTGGGTCTCCCATTCAGCAAATGAAAGGAAGATCAAAGCATGTTCACTAATTGAGAGGAGCTTGCCAAAGGATGTATTGCATTTGTTTTGTTTTCTGATCAGATGTGGGCACTACTTACTTTTTAAAATAGGGAACTTTAAAGCAGAAACAAATTCCCAAAAAATTAATCAATCTCTCCTTAATGTTGCTGTATTTGAAGTTTTTGGCACTAGTATAGAGAAGAAAATACTTTTTGACCACATGCAAAAATGAACTCCCACCCACCACAAACTTCATAGGTAAATGCTAATGTGTAAGTCCTGCTTTAAAAGTCGTTTTGATTCATAGTGGCATCCTATTTCTGCCCCAACCTTGTTCTCAGTATTCTGTTTTAGAAAGGCTGTGAAATGCTGATACAGGAATAACCTAAGAAAAACATATTATTTCAGCCTAGACTTCAAAAACTTCTCTGTTTTGTGGAGTAATTACTGTACATTTTTGCTACCTCACAGAAAGAAGGGTTATCTTCAGAATGCATTTTGACAGCATATTCTGGTCATTTAGTATGAAAAAAAAGTAATGGTGATGCCACTCATAAATATAAATAAAAATATATTAGAGATATAGGAAATGTACCTGTACTAAATACACATATAGATACACTTCTTATGCTACACATACACTCTGTGCTATTGTCTGTCTTTGACAGTCTAGGGAACTTTAAAACCTATTTCAACAAATCCATGCATGCCTCTGCAGCTATGACATTCTTGAAAAAACACATCGGTGCAGTCTTGTGTTATTTTTAGACACTTATAGATATCCTCTGTAACAACAGACAGCATGCTAAGAAAAGATGGAAAGGTTTTTATAAACATTAAAATAAATATTAAAAAAAAGAAGAGACAATTATTTTAATCAATTTCCACCTTTTAGTTGCTATATTTGAGAATTTTAGTATGCAGCTGAAATTTCAGGTGTATTCTCAGTATATTTTGTTTAGCAGAAGACGAGTTCTTCAGTCAGACCAGTGCTTTCACACAGATATTTCCATGCTCCATAAAAGCATTCCCAGCATTGCATGAGTTTTAAAGACACAGACTAGAGTCTGGAAGTCAAACAAACTAAATTTTGCATATTATAAGCATTAACAAGAGAGCCCTTCATTATCCAGAAACTAAATGTGTCTGCTGATGCATATTCCCGAACAGACTTCTCTTCCTAAAATGTATTTCATACAGTACAAGGCTTTCTGACTTACAAGGTAGGTATTAAATTTGTTATGGATGGCTATTTTCTGCCTGTTTTAGTTGAAAGGTATTGACTTTTCCTTTATCCACATCATCCTGCTCCAAATGTCAGACACCTCTGAAGCATAAAGAAGCAAGCTGTAGCTTTCTCAAATTTATTTAAATGTAGCCTTTAGAAAACAGCCTTCAACAACACAGCCAGGACCTGCCCTGCTACATTTCTCAAATTCTCCCTCTTTGCTAGAAAAGCCTCTCATTCCCCCTCTTGTGATTGAACACCAGATTTGTTTTGGACCGTGAACACATTTTACTGTCTTGGATTAAAAGAAATAAGCAGAAAATACAGCAAAATTTAGTAACAATCTAATTCATACTCCTTACCCAACTGTTTCACTTCCATTGCTTCTTTTAAGAGAAAGCTTTCTATTCCTCAGACTTTTAATGAGGTTTTACACACTTTTAGGGACTTCCTGTTTTGATTCCCATCCACAGAATATTTTCTTTTAAGATGTTACAAGTTATTTCTGAAATAGTTGCTATTCAAGCATATGAGGGCAAAGTGCATGTTGCTTTCTTTATTGGAGGAGAAAGACTGGATGAGTTTCTTTAGAAGAAGTTTGTTTCTCTTCACACAGCCAGACACGTCTTCCTTCAGTAAACTCAGGCTTTAAAACAGTCTTTTCTTACATGTCCATTTTATACCCAGCAGTAGCTCTTTTCAATATATAAACCACTATCCAGACTGACAAAAAAGATCTACTCTTAATCTAAAAACTTCCGGTATAAGAAAATCTAAATTCACCAGCAAATAGTCACAATGGTTTTGGAAGCATCTTCTACATTTTCTAGAAAGAGTTAAATGCTACCAGCATACATTAGTTTCTCTGTAGCTGTTACTTGCATGTTATCTCAGGAGGTTTTAAAAAGAAAGCTATACTTTGTGTTTAAATTAATGTTAAAACTTTTTTCTGTATTTTTTTTTGTTTTTTCTCCTTGGGACTATGTTCTGGACTACCCAGTTACTGTTCAGTTGCCCATGATGTTGATTTTTCCAGTTTCATAATTTTCACAAGCAGACCACAACAAATAATCTACAATAACTCATATTTATTTAATGGCTGGAGAACAGTTGCCTAATCAAAAGAAAAGATAACCCCTCTACAGTATTAGTAAAAGGATATTTACAAAGCAAGTCTTTATACAGAGTTGCCAATTATTGTAATAGTCTAGTCTGCTCTTGGACCTAACAATGTTCATTTGGCATTATTCTGTACTTTTGTTTGCATAGAATGACTTTTACCAAAGTTGGTGGTCCCTATAAATTTTCCAAAAAAGGGGTATTTCCATTGTATACCAATTTCCAAAAGCCATTAGGCTGCAATTTACCTTTCTGGCTTAAGCCTTTCACCATAAATACTGCTAAGCTGAGGATTTTTCTGGAAGTGTTTTTGTTTCCATTGCCTGGTAGTGTTCTTCCTAACAACTGGCATCCGTAGTGGCTCACTAGCTTTTTTTGAGGTTGTTTCCCTTAAGAGCTGAACCATAATCCGAGACTGAATTGTTCAAAATGGCCAAAATTGATTTTTCCTGACTCAGAGTAAGCCCTTTGCTTTATATACACACCTTTCTGCCTGACATTTACCCATACTTTTCCAGTCCTGCTGACACACACAGCATGATGTGTTGATTTTCTGGGATCTCATTTATGAGTTCTTTTAAATAATCACCCACTGGATGGTTCAAATCTCCCTTATGATTCATGAACATCGCATCACCTGTCAAGGTATCGGCAATGATCTTGCATTTCTGTAAAAGAGTGCTAAGTGATTGTAAGCAGGGTGAAATGGGCTATGAAAATGTTTTTATTACTAGCCTGTAACTGTCTTTGGCATGCTTCAAAGGCAGGCAAACCATTTCATCACATCTACAATTGTATAATGAACCCTGGTAATTACTGGGAGGGAGAACTGCAAAAGCATTTACTGAAGTCAATGGCACTCCTAAAAAAAGAAAATACTTATTCTTTGGCCACATTTACTACATTAAGAATTTCGGAACAATTCCGTAATCTGGCATTTAGTGGGGCTCACTGATTAAATTGTATGATGTTGTTCATCTGCCATTCTGACCATGCAAGTGAAAGGAGATGCCACATATGTTCATGCTGTCAATTCTCAAAATAACGGAGTGAAGGAAAGGTGTCATCAAAGTTTTGGAATGTCCAACATAATAATCCCTGCTTTTGCTTAGAGAAAGGAATGGAATATAAAAAAAAAAAAAAAATTCATAACCAGTTTGAATTAGTAGCACAAAAGGATATAATTACTCCTTTTTGCAGCTAATACATAGCCAGGCACTAAGGGTTGTGACAGCCAAGTCTTTTTTTAAGAAATGCCCAATTTCACACTCCAATTCAAGCCATGCTCTTCTTCTTGTGCTCCCAATGGTTTCTCCTGGCAGATTCCCATCTTTTGAGATAACTGGCCTTCTTTTGTGTCTTATAATAAGGAAAGTATTATCTCACATCTCTTTAAAGTTCTGAGTCTGGCTTAGAGTAAGAGGAGAAACAACCATGGAGAAATTAATAATTGAAATTCTATGAATATCCTGTTCATTTAATCTTCTAAAAAGTACTTGCTCTCAGTTCCTCACCCTGAAACTCATAAGATACCTTGCCTTTTTTGACTACAATACACAGTAGCCACTGAAAAGCTGGAGATAAATGTCAGTCTGCGATTCCTGCTTTGAGGAGGATGTACTGTGATGCTCTAAGAAGATGAAGCTGTAAATAGCTGTGAAAATAATGCCTTGGTCATGCACTGGAAAAGATTATCGTGTCTTCTTAACAACATAAATTTCCAGTCCCTTCTTTTTACAAAGTCTTTATATACTAAAAGGCCTGTTCCTTATGTAAGTCAACCATTTCATTTCAACACATTCAAGGTATCACGCTTTTTCACCCCAGTACATACATGTCAACCCTATAGCACCTCAGATTCTTTCCAAGCATGCTGATATAAGCCCCACAGTACCTCAGACTGGGTAAAGAACTGCCAGTCCATGAAGAGCTTCATAAAGTTCAAAATGTGTTGCCTGTGTTCTGCAAACAATTAAGTCATGAAGAAAATTCCCTTCTACTGAAATGCATCAAAGAATCCATCCACATGAGCTATCAGTGCTCATAAAGCTTCTTTCCACAGATACAACTGCCTGCTCCCTAAGAAAAATGACGTAACTTTTAATCTGGTTATCAGACACTTGAACTCACTGTGTAACCTAAACAAACTACAGCCAGGGATGTTTGAAGCAGTTCGTTCTTGGTGCTTTTTCAAACAAATGGCACTGAACTCTGCACATGTAGTTACAGCTGCACGTTTTTTTTGTGTCTGGCATGACTTTTGAGACCATTTTACTCGCAACTTTTTCACATCTGGACCTTGCTAACTAAGGTTATCATGAACCTAACTGAAATTTGGGGTACAAAAAGATTCCCCTTTTACAGAACCACTGTAGCTTTTGATCTGAGAATATTTTCTAAATGCTGTACTGGTATCTGGTATCTTTTTTTTGTTTGTTTGTTTGTTTGTTTGTTTGTTTAGCTACTCCAGTGTCTCCTGCAGCTTTTTTGCTGCTGCTGCTTTTTCTGCATCCATTGCAACCCCAATAGAAAAAGACAGGACAGCACAGAAAGTACATGTCACTAAAAGTATTATTTGGATCGGCTATATGTCCCTCTTTTTTGTGGATGAACATGTTAGAGGGACCAAGATTTACACCTATGAAACCTCAACTACAAACAGAGGTAATTTCAGATTGAGTTGAATTCCTTTATTCTTTTAAAGATACTTACTGATCCATTTGAAGAAATCCATGACAGAAAAATACCCTTTATTTTCAATGAAAAGGTCAGTCAAAATTACAAAAAGTATCACTGTAGAAAATAACCTTGCAATTACTCATTATGTCTAGTCTTCAGAAGGCAGTTGGATCAGTACATGCTTCACACTAGTAAAGTCATAGAATGACAGAATGATAGAATATGCTGAGTTGGAAGGGACTCATCAGGATGATCAAGTCCAACTCCTGGCCCTGTGCAGGACACCCCAAGAGTCACATCATGTGCTGAGACCATTGTCCAAATGCTTCTGGAACTCAGACAGGCTTGGTGCTGTGACCACTTCCCAGCTTGTCCCAGTGCCCAACCACCCTCCAGGTGAAACACTTTTTCCTGATATAAAACCTAAACCTCCCCTGACTCAGATTCTTGCCATTTCCTTGAGTCCTGTCACTGGTCACAAGCTTGAAGAGATTGGTATCTGCCCCTCCACTTTACCTCATGAAGATGTTGAAGACTGTAGTGAGGTCTCTCCTCAGTCTTCCCTTCTCCAGGCTGAACAAACCAATTGACCTCAGCCATTCCTCATAACAGCTTTCCTTCCAGACCCTTCAACATCCTCATGCCTTCCTTTGGATGCTCCTTAATAGCTTTATACCTTTCTTATATTGTGATGCCCAAAACTGCACACAGGACTCAAGGTGAGGCCGCCCCAGTGCAGAGCAGAGCAGGACAATCCCCTCCCCTGCCTGGCTGGTGATGCTGTGCCTGATGCCCCCCAGGATGGGGTTGGCCCTCCTGGCTGCCAGGGCACTTCTCACTTTCAGCCTCACCAAGCTTTTATGTCATGAGGAGACAGATCTGCCCTGGGGAGAAGACCTCTCTCCATGTTTACTTCTTCAGCAGGCTGTCTGCCATTATTAGCAACAAGGAAGACACTGTTTTCCAGAGGGATTTTTAGATCATTCCCTCAACAGCTTCCCCCAGGACATGTTATGCTTACATGTCATCTTCAGAGCCTTTCCTACTGTGAAGTTTGGGTTTTTGGTCAACAAATGCCCCTTAGCTTTTCCCACCCTTGCAGACAAGCTCCAAATCTTGGGCTTGGTTTTTTTTCCTAGGAAAGTTACCTCCTGAGGCCTTCACCAAGAGTATTCACCTTGTTTAAAAGGTGAAGTGTGTCACTTTGAAGCTTCTAGACTTGCTGGTGTTTAACACTTCTAGTTATATACTTGCCTGAAGTTAGTAATGCACATAGAATTGTCTTCCTTGTTTCCCATCCTTTGCCCATCCTTGGCATATCTTTTGCACAAAGCACAAGCTGCATACTCTGCCTTGCAGAGGCTTTACTATTATGAATAAGGTTGAATGGCCCTGATGATTTCTTATTTTTTCTTCAAATTCTCATCAGGGCATGTCTCAACAAATATTAGAGCAAATATCATGCTGTGTATAACCTTTTATTTAGCAGTAGCTGGTAAGCTGGGAGTCCTGGGAATCTTATCCTCAGCCTGTAAATAAATGCTTAGAAACTGAAAAACTTAGCACACACATGCAGAAAAAGATCGACTTCTTATCAAGTTCTGAAGTATCTTAAAAAATGAAAGCCTGAAATCGAGTACATCTAAAATGTGGTTACTTTAGCCCTTGTATATATTTGTCCACAAAATTTCAAGTATTTCCCTTTCTGAGGTCTCATTTTCTTTACAGCTTTTCAGCACCTTGAGAGGAGTCTGGTTTTTACAGAACTACTATTATTACACTTCTATTACATACCTAAAATAAATTTATATTTGCAAGCAGTAAGATGTACAATATGGTTAGAGAGGGTTTTTTAATATGTATTGATTAAATCATTTGGAGCTAGCAGAGAGGAATTTAGAGAAAACAAACACGTAGAATGTAGTATCAGCACACAGGCTACAGACATGCAACCTCCATCATAGATTCTCCTCCAGGATTTTAGAAATTTTTCTTTCTACACTGCTCTTAGTCACAGATGGTTCCTGGAATTCCAGAAAAAAAATGTGTATTTTTGTTAATGAGCAAATAAATGTTAGGATGGAGTCATACAGGAGAAATACTATCAATAGCACTGACACTTCAAAGGGGCATATTTTTTCTGGAGAAACGTATTGCAAAGTATAAATTTTAACACTGCTGAAGGCAATCTTACCTTGCCTCAGAATTGCTTAAGGATTTTAGTAATCCACAGTTAGAAAAAAAAGCCTTAAAGCCAGATAGAAGCATTGATTAGTGAAGGTAGGTATGTACAAATTTTTTCTGTCTGAACACATGAAATGCAACTGTAAAAGTAGTTGTAATCAGCACTCAAGTTTTGAAGCAACCCATTTGCGGGATTTTGAGGTAGAAGAGAATAAATAAATATAAGGGTTGAGTTTTCCTATTCTGCAGCAGGAAAGTTACTTTAAACCAAGGTGTAGTGCAGTGTAAAAATGTGAAAAGTCCCAGAAACAATCTGTGAATGGATGGTGAAGATGACCACCATCCCCCATCATATCTGCAAGCACATTTTACTGTGAAACTCACCGCTTTTTTTCCTTCTTTCTACTAGCAAATGCATTTCACAGAATGTACAACTCTATATTTCTGTGTTACCCTGAAATGCAGAAGAATAATTTACACTTTTTTTCTTCCAGACAGGGACTAGAAATGCAATGTTTTTAAAAAAAAAGATAACAGAGACTCACAAAATCACAAGATGGCAGAATCACTGGTAGAAGAAAAAGCCTTCAGCTATAGCTGTACTCTAAATATACATGTGGCAGAAGTAGCAATTGGTGACCAGTTCCTGAAAATTAGTATTAGGTAGAAGTTGCTTGGAAGGGACTTCAAGAGCTCTGCAGTCCAGGCTCCTGATCAAAGCAAGGTTAACACTGAAATTAGACCAGGTTGCTCAGTTGGTGTCTAAAAACAATGTGCTTGCTTCTCTTTTCAGTTGTGGGAAGGCCTCAACTTGAGATGGCTTCTGAAAACTTGAACTAAAACTGACGTTGTTAGGCATGGGAGTCAAATCCATGCAGATTCACATCGGGTACAGTTTAAATGCTACTTGGCTACCTAGTATGTGACTTTAAATTTAATTTGATGTACCTAATGCACACATAGACAGAAACCAATTACAACAGGACAAATACATGTTTTCAGCTTATTTTATCTCAGAAGTTAAGTTTCATTACAACTAATGTATTTGTTTCTTTAGCACCTCTAGGTTTTCCTTCAGCTAAATGCTTTTTTGTTAAGTAATTTATAATACCTGTTACAAAGAATTTGTCCTTCATACTGTGTTAAGAGTTCATCAATCAGCTCAACAACATTAATTAAAAATCATAGTGTAAGAATTCATATTCTTCTATGACTTTTAAGGAAGCATGATGTCAAGTTTATTTTAAACTAAACAAACAGCCTGTCACAAAGAAAGAGTCATATCCCACTGCTAAAATAACACTAAGAGCAGTTTCCAAATTTAGTTCAGCATAGGAAAACCATAGGTTTTGTTCCAGGTTTTCTTGGTGAAGTGGAAGTCATGCAACTAAAAATCCACTGGCTCAGGGCATCTGTTCCACAAGCACAGGACACAGCTAAATATGGTGCGTGTGGCAAGGCTTTTCTGAAAATATTTCATAGCTATGAAAAGCAAACATTCTATAGCTTTTGAAGTACTTGAAATTGCTTTTGTTACCTGTCCCAGGCGCAATGAACCCTGTTCTATCAACCTTTAGCAGACATGGCATTGTTAGGGTCTCTCAATCTCTAATATAACTGCTATCACTACAAATATTATCTGCACTTCACAGGTAGGCCATGCACAAAGACACGTTGCAATTTGCTTAACGAAGCTGCTAAACTGAGACTTGAAACCACATGTCTGAAGTCAGAGCTGTTATCTGACTTATTTTCTCACTGTCATTCTAGTTTTTATCATTTCACTGCCACACTAAACCTCACACGTACCACTGGCATCTGAGATATCAACTATTTCACTTGGCCTGATAATTGAGCTGTACTCAAGGAACTATTCGGTCCATGCATTTGTCACTAGCCCCTGCTTTTTTGTCCATCTGTATGGCATGTTCCATCTAACTTCACCGTGAAAAATTTCCCCATCTTTCCTCTCCTTCCCCTGCTTTTGGATAGCAAAACAACTATTGCAGGTAATCTGACAACAGATGATGAATGCAGGGAAGGGCAACTTGTCTTACAAAGATCTGTAGCTAATAAATCCACTGATTTTTTCCCTTTGCTTTGACCAGTCAGTTTAAAATTCATAGCTTGAGCCATACCATTTCTGTGGGTAGTCTCAACACAAATTAAAGAGCCACCCCTCCTCAACCAAAAAGAGAAACTCTGCTCAATTCTCAAAGTCACAGTCTCCATAGTGACCAAAACACAGGATCATCTAACTAAACCATCAGCACAAGGGGTGTTCATAGGGCTCAAACACAGTCACATTGTCCTATTTGCCCTGTCACTGTAAGTTTAAATTTAAGCCTCACAGAAACTTCACCAGCAGAAGGCATTTAGCATAAACTACAAATATTCACAAAGTTTTCTGAAATAAACTTTAAGTCCAAACATTGCATTTCTTTCCACGGTATGTGAGAGTTTCAGACCTTAAGACAGCAGGTGGAATAAGTGGGGCAGAGTTCCCATGACTTTGCAATCATTGCTGAGCCTTCTCCAGCATCTCTTCCCCCAGATCATATTTAATTGAGACCGAGGTGTTCCTCATGTCAAATTAATAAAAGGCAATGAAGTTAGTTTTCCTGAGAGACATGTCACTTGTTAGCAGAAAGCTTCAGTGAAACAATGGTTTGCAAGCTCCTGTAAGGATACAAGTCTCATCTTAGGCCTTTTAACTGTCAGTTAAGGCACCTGAAAAAAAGATGCAGTTGCATAGTTCAGCTGGGTGAGCTGTTCATTCAAACCTGCATGAGGAGGAGACATATTCATCCCAAGGATTCACAAAGGTCACAGATCTCATGCTGTCAGTCTCTCCATTTCATTCCTCTAAATAACAACACTACTGCTGCAAATGGGTGAATGAATCAGAGTCTATGGTTTATGTCTCCTGCCTCTCTTCACCCGGTAAAGAGGGGGGATAGCTGCAAGGATTCCTGCTTTCTGGGTCTGCATGAACATGATCAAGTCATGAACTGCAAGGAGAAATCAGCTCAGTATTGACTCCTCTTGGCTCCTGCTGGACTTGTTTCTGGAATACATAACAACCCAGTGTCAAAGGGAAGAAAATTCACTTGGAATGAAAGATGGCATAAGAAGCTCTGGTTCAATGCCTTGGGAAGGCTGAGGAGGGAATGGTTCTCATCACATCCTGCTTGTCTTTAAACAGATGTAGCTACCTCTCACTTCCCATGAAAAGCTTCCCTGACAGCAGTATCTGAAGGGCTCTATAACAAGCTTGTTGCAAAGCACAGCTATCCCTGTATCCCTTGCTTCCAGTCAAAGATCCTAACTAATTTTTGCACCTGATTTCCTTTCCCACTGAGTGTTGTGAATCTGACATGCTGCCATATATTTGAAATATCATTATGGAGCTCATCTCCCAACCTGCTGCCCTCTCTTCCCCCACACTTTTTTTGAACTGATCTGTTGTCAAGCACCTTGTCTTATATTTGTCTTGCCTTATCTTGGGGCAGGTAACATGTCTCTCTCCATGCTTCTAAAATGTGTGTGATTTGATCCCACTCTATAAATAATCTTTTAGAATAACAATAGTACCAAAGGATCCTTGCACTTCTCGACTGTCAGGGGATCAAAGAAGAACATTTTTCACTCTAAATATTAACTGTTAGAGTCTCCTATTTGTATCATAATTGAAATACATTATCATAATTGGTTAGCAAAGCCACCAAAGGCACAGGCCTAAAATGGAACTGAACGAAGCAGCTATGGAAATGAAATCTTAATAAGAATAATGAAATTCAAGCCCCTACTGCAAGTACAGTGTATAATCCATTACATGGAGATTAGATGAGATATAAATACCTGAAGGATATAGATGATTGATCTCTCATAAGTCATCTGGTTCTGCAACCATAAAATGTCAAACAACAGGTATCTTAACACTGCAAATTGCCTAGCTACAGCTTTTTCATGGAGGGTGAGAAGGGAATTTAACAACTTGCAGTGTCAGCAAGGTCTCATTCCATTCTGGGTGCAGCATTTTAGCTGGGTTTTTTTCTCCTCCTTTTAACCCAGAAAGTATTGTCAGGGCCTGAATAAATTTTCTATTAATTCCCTGGATCTGAAACTCAGTGGATGAAGGTTCAATTCTCAGTCCACCCATAGTGTTAACCTCTTTATAACTCAGTTTCTTGCTCATGAGATGTAGCAATAAAGCTGACCTTTACCACTTACAGGTGGAGGAAACATTTGGTAATCTTCATGATACGCCAAAATACTGTATCAGTTCTGGGTGCTGTCATATTCAGACAGCTACAAAACCTCAAAAACAGAAAAAGGAAGCATCAAGACTGCACTAAAGAGCATGGGAGCTGAGGAAGGGCTGACTCCTGAAAGAGGTACTCCCAAGGTACTCAGCTGAAAAAGCTGGGGGTTTAGTAGACTTTTTAGAATCTCTAGAAATTCCCTGTTTCTCATTGGTTTTTAAGTGAAAACAATGAGGACTGACAAGTCTTCTAAATCCCTCCCTGCTGAGCTAGGGAGAAATCTTCATCCACATGTAAGATATTTCAGTGGAAATGACCTATCCAGATGTTTGTATCATTCCTATTGCTCTTGTGGTCCAGAACCTCATGAACCAGTATCAACCATGGAGGCAGCTCAACACAAAGACAGAACAGTCATCTAAGAATTCTAAGGGTGGCGAAAGTCAGAGATTATCTTCCTTTACAAAGCCTCCCGTTCTTCCCTCATGCACCAGAAAATATGCAACAGAGCAGGAACTCCAATGTCTAGACACTAGTCAGATATTCCTGATTTCATCCAATCATCCAGAAGCTCTAACAGTGGATGGCCATAAAGGCCATAAGGGCATTTTGCAGCAAAG
Source organism: Machaerirhynchus nigripectus (assembly GCA_013397975.1). Taxonomy (NCBI): domain Eukaryota; kingdom Metazoa; phylum Chordata; class Aves; order Passeriformes; family Dicruridae; genus Machaerirhynchus; species Machaerirhynchus nigripectus. Next base: position 745,660 of record VZRQ01000574.1, read on the forward strand.
CATGTTTCAAATACCTAATGCTCATGATTGAAGGACACACCATGGTCAGTGTAGCAAAGTTAAAGGGACAACAAGAAGGATGATGCTCCTCCTATGCAGTTTCTCTGGACAGCTTCTAGCCTGAACCACTCATGCTGGTGGTTGCTGTAACACACACACCAAAACTGCACCTTAAGTGCAGGCAGTCGTTACGCATAGCTGGGGAAAAAAATTCTCAACCTTAGCACAGGCTAAAATATACACATGCTTTCTTGACAGAGGTTACATTTTCAATTTAACCATGCTATATTCTGTCTCACCAGATTTGGGCAGATTCCAGCAGATTTCTGTCTTGTCTGGGTTTTGTAACACATCAGTCAAAGGCTCCTGATCTATTTCATGAGCACAGCAAAAGACTGGAGGACAGCTAGGATAATTCACCGAACTTGGATACCCATGTACAAGCAATACCTGTCAGATAAATACAGATTGGGAGTACTTAGCTAAAAGTAATGTCATAATCTGGAATAATCATTAATGGTAAAACCTGAAATCCACAGTCTTACTTCCTTATTCATCAGTAACTAAACCCTTTGATCTCCAAGGCTGTCTCCTCTACTCATAACAACCTTACTAGCAGATTTATAGCCCTAAAGTAATTATAGGAATTAATTAATTGTTTGGAAGGTAAACTTGCACCAAGTTACACAGGTTGCTTTAAGGACACCTGCAGAAAAGAAAATTACTACTTTATTTTCTTGAAGTCTTTCTAACTTTACTCCAAGCCCTGGCTGCTGTGCAGTATTCTTCCACAATGACTAGAGAAGTTCTTAACATTATAAGAAGGAACAGTCTACTAAGTGTGGTCTTCTTTTATGCTGTGCATTTCAGGCTGTCCCCACTTAAGCCATGTGCACTTTATACAGATTTCATTAATGTCAGAGCCATTACATTTGTTCAGAAGCTAATGGGAAATATTAAGTGTACTGGAATAAATCAGGCTAAGTAGAAGAGGCCTTAATGTTTGGCTTTCAGTAAGCTCTCTTGTCAAGCTGTCACCTTTTGCATGTTATTGTCTATACATATTCTAGAAAACAAGCTGCAGGAAGGCTTGAATAAGAAGACACCAGGACACTACATCAGGGTCGCTACAGGCTAGCTAGCTGTGTCAGCAGTAGCAAGTGGTCATTTTCAGTCTTTCAGTCTGGTAAGTGTAACTCAAATAGCTTGAAGGCAACTAGCCTGAAAATTGCCACAGCTTGGAAGCCATTTTTGTGTTCAAGAGATTAAGGAGAGGTAGGAAAATTTGGGTTTCTATCCTTGGCTCTATCAATGGGTTATGTTGTGTGACCTTAATGGATTTTTTTTCACCTCAGTTACCCACATCACCACATTCTTTCTTCTGCCTTCTCTAGTTAGATAATTGCTATGCAAGTTGGAAGCTACACCCTCTGCATATTTGAAAGCTTCCTGATGTAGTGGGGATCCTTTCTGGATAGACAGCCAAGTATCAGAAAGCATGAAATAAGAATATTCCTGGTTCTCAGAGTTTTTTAGGCATAACCTGATTGAGCACTATGCACCAGGTGAAGTCTCAGTAGAGTTACTTGCCAGCTCCATTCCTGGATGCTCCAAAATTTGTTTTGCTGCTATATTGCCTTCCTTTCTAATTAGGATAATCTCAAGGAAGTGAGGCATTGGGAATAATAAAGACTTCAGAAAATGTAATTGCCTTCAGAAGAAAAAGATTCCCTTGTAAATTCTACTTTGTCTGGTTTAAATGTCATAGGATTTTATTCTCATCCCCCTCACCCTGGCTCTCAGCACTCAAGTTCTGCAAACTTTTTGAATGAGCAGCACACGCTGACACACAACCATGTTGGGCCTGTTTTTATATCTTTGGCTCATTCACATGAATGTTTTTCTACCATCGCTCTATATGACACTTCTAAGGTATCAGATTCAAACAGTGGGCTGGCCCACTTAACACACTCCAACTACCTGACACAAATGACCAGAGAAACTGTCATGTCCCCTTAGAATTCCAGTCTTTTGCCTCTGAGTTTAACAGATAATGAAAATAATTAAACCCCAACTGTTCTGTTTCATTGGGGTTTTCTTTGTCATGCAGCATTCTTAGTGCATATAACCAGACCAGTGATGTAGCTGCCTGGAGTACTTCCAGACTTATCCCTGTGTTTCTACTGTTAAGCAAATGTAGTTCATAACCAGACACCTTCTGAGCCATTGAGAAGCATCTTGCTTGCAGACTGTTATCTGCATCAATTCAATGTCGCCATGAGCCTGGTACCAGCATCTCAGTTCCCTGAGCCGTCCGTTTCTGCAAACGTTACATGCTGGAATGTGCCACGTTCCAATAATGTGTCCGTGACAGAGGGAATTGATATGATGCCATGATGATTTTTGCCTTTTCTTTTATATACCTTTTATATACCTTTTATGTATCCTCAGTGCTCCTAGCATGCATACTTGTAATTCCCTAAGTCCGGTAACTTAGCATAGTCATAGTATTCTGTTAAACCAGGAGACCAAACATCCTAGAGGCCTCACAGCTGGAGGCCGGAAAGCCCTACGCTATCCTGAGAAACCAAGGTCCTCTCTAGAACACATCCTGTAAACTAAGATAGGCCCATCCAGGGAGGAATTCCTCAGTATGGGGGGATANAGGGAGGAATTCCTCGGTATGGGGGGATATCACGCTATTCATTCAAGCCTCTCCTTGGGGAATCTTTGTAAATATGCTAATTTGCAAGGTCTATGAATTGTATCCACAATCTATCATGTGGCTGCATTCAGCACATTCCACCTTGGTGAAGTGGTGCACCATAAGGATCCTTATTAAATACCAAGGTAAAAACCCCTTTTTCCCTTAACCATGTCTGGCTCTTAATTTTTAAGACCAGGAAAAGGCATCAGGTACTGCTTTTAAATGTTTTTACAACAGATTAACAGGTGTTATGTAAGATTTTTCTCCAAGCAGGCCCAAACACAGAATTTTCCTTCAGTATCTGCTGTTTAGTGCTAGTGTTACCCAGCCTGTTTTTCATTTTCTTTGGCTCAGCCATAACAGACTTCTCAATTCCTACTCCAGTTTTATTTAATCTTGTCTGAATGTGGGGAGGAAGTCAGAAATTTATACAGACATGTACACAAAAATTCTCACCAGTAGCTTTCATAATGGGACCAATACTTTCCTTCTTCTTGTGGAAATGCATTGAGAAACATCCCTGGACTTAGCTGAACGTGATGCTTAGGCATGAGTTTACTTCAATACATTTCCTTTGTTTCTGATCATGTATTTATCGTAAGGATATTCCAGTTAAAAATGTTATTCCAATATATTCCTACAGATGTTGTTTCATCAGTAAACTCTTTCCACTTTTCTCATAATAATTTGTCTAATTTGCTAATTATCTACACCCAACATATTGATTCTTCATCACTTCAAATTCTGCTGCCATCATAAAACAAAGAAACCAAACAAAAAAAACCCCAAAAAAACAAAACCAAAACAAAAAAAACCCAAACAAACAAACAAACAAACAAAAAAAACCAACCCCAAAACAATCTAGAGTAGACCAGCATGAGATGTTTGATCCCATTTCCCATTTCCCACATGTATTTAATTATGTTCTCAAATAATATTTTTACTACTAGTCTGTATCTATTGCTAATATAGCATTCTCCCACTTTTTAATTGTATTGTAGTTTTTTTCTGCTGTTTAACTTGAAACACAGACTACAAGTCTGCAGTACATATTACTACAGTCTCCCAACTGAAACATGCCATGCACTTGAGTTCTGGTTTTAACTCAGTGTAGTATTTTCAACTTTCATTTCTTTGTCCTTACTACTCTTTGTCTGTACCCTTAAGATCAACAACTCCAACACTATTATTACTGGAAAACTGAAGCAAAGAATTCTGTCTGAGGAGTATCTAAATTACTATCTCAATCTCATCCTCATTGAAGAATGATTCAAGTTTTCTGCTTTCTCATTTTCGCTACATGTTTTAAGAACCTGTTGCTGCCCTGTGCAAGACCTAACTCAGCTTGACTTCTCCCATTTCTCTCTTTTCCTACACTTACCAGATTGTTTTGCTGATTTGTGCTTTTTTTCCATGTATTTTAGATATGTTTCACACACTTCAAATGCACATTTATCTATTTTCTCTTCATTTCTTCTCATCCTAATCTGTTCTCTGGTCCTTGACAAATAATATCCAAAATTCAGCACTAAAATACACTACAGAATAGTTGTGCTGATGACCATTTTAGTTTAGCTGATTATCATTTTAGACGATCAGGTCTAAGCCCTCGTTTCCATGCCTGAAATTAGAACCACCATTGCTTACACTACAAAGGCAGATTCTCTAGTCATCTGCAAAGATCCCTATTTTGTGCAGAGGAAGAGGTTGCCTAAGAATAAGAGACTATTTTTTGTATTTCTGCAATGAATGTAGCTCAGTGTTTCCTGTGCAGATCTCAATGATCTCCTCAATGCAGTTCTTACATTCAGGCAGACTCTCTATCTTCCACCTTCTTTTCAGATTCAGTTATCTGTCACTCTCTTTTATACTTGTGTTTACCATTTTCTAAAGGCACTCCTGGGATGTAGCAATGTAGTCAAGTTTGTATATCTATAAACCAGACTCGGATAGTCTGAGTTCGAGGCTTTTGCGCATTTCAAAATGTTTCTTAACTTTTTCCCCCCTTAAGTTGCTAAGCATGAATAAAACTCAAGACTAGGGTCTGTCATCTTTTTAATTATGTGCATGAAGAATTTTGGGGATGAGTTACATGCAGTAATGTCTTAGGATTGTTGGAGGGCTAACTCCGTTTTTTACACTCAGGCTTGGTCAGTACAACCTTCACAGATACTACTTTTACTTCTCATAAATTTCTTTTTCAAAGTGGGTATTAATAGGCATTTTAAACTGTAAGAGATAGTCCAGATAATGAAGATGTGTGGCTAATTATGATGAAAGTCCAGCCACTGTGCTTAGGGTAATGCAGTGGGATTTGCTGGTTACTCTGCCTTAAGGAACACTTTAGATTCCTTTTCATTTTTAATATTACTTTCAAATCCCCTTCAAAGTTTCTTCTAATAATCTGAAAACTTTTAACTGCAACTGCATGCTTTACCCCTTGGCATTAGACTAGAGATACCATCTCCAAGTGCTAGTTGCTCTGAACAGGGTTATAAACTTACACCAGGCTGATTGCCTTCATTCATCATTGTAGGCTTGTGAATGACAAGCAGTATATCCTTGGTGGCAGCAGCTGAGAACAATAATTTCTAGTAAGTATAAAACCACTATTCATGTTCAGAGACTAAACAACCCCAGATTTCTGCCAACCTTTGGAACCATCAAATGCAGTTCAGAGTTACTCATGTTGAGGAATACATGTAGTGCAGCTAGCTCTATTTTGCATTTCGGTGAAGTCTTTGGACTCCCTGTAGCTCTCTGAAACACACAATTCTACAGATTCATGAGCATTTCTAAAGCTCAGTCAGAGAGTGTAGGTAATTTATGCATGTTATTTTATATATATGCACCCTCTTAACAACAGGCTCTGTCACACACTGAAAAAAATCCCAGTTTTTCAGGGAGAGGTAATTTTTGACTGCAATATCATCCACGAAAGTCTATGATTATGTGAGACAATTGGTCCAGAAACCACTGCCCGGAGGCCAGGAACCACCCTGCTTCAAGGAGCTGTCTTTGTAAGACAGATGGAGTGGGGGTGCTCATGGCAAGGTCATAAGCTTGATGAATTGGGGATAACCCTGCCCTTCTGCAGTCAGACAGCATCCTGAGTCCAGCAAGAGTGAGGGGCCTTACACTTACTTTGTTGTTTGTTAAGCAATTTCTCTTCTGTTTGTTTTGTTTGGCAGGTAAAACACTGGCATTATCCTGACTCCTGCTCCCAGCTACTGTCTCTGATTCTCTGTGTGTAGCTGTCTATATGCCTGACTTGTGAAGTTATCAATCAAAGAATCAGACACACAGAATGGTTAGGGCTGGAAGGGACTTTGATGATCATTTAGTTCCAACCGCCTGCAATCTACAGGTTGTTTTTTTGGAAGCAGGTGTTTTAAGAGGCAGAAGAGTGAAGAAAGCAGCTCCTGTGAGCTCCATACCAGGTGAAATATGCCTGGGCATCAGTCAGGCCTGGAGCCTGGAACAGTGCCTGAATCTAATCCTGGAAGACATCATCCATTTGACAGGTTCAATGGCTAAATCCCTTGCTACTGTGATCACTTGAGAGGGCAAAATGACCATATTTTAAAACCTTGTATTAGCTTGTAAGATTACAAAAAGGCCATCCTTTTGTCCTGTGGGATCCTGTTTCATCATATAAATAAAGGAAATTCATTCTCGCCATCATTATAAGCCATGGTGCTGAGCTACAGCATTTAAAAACAAAAAAAGTATTCAAAAGGGATAAAAACAGTTTTTCCAGGCTTCTCTGCTCTGATATGGAATGGCAGCTTCAGAGGAACAAATAATCAAGTAAGTAATTTGGAAACACCTTGGTTTGTAAGCACGTATGCAAGGAGAAGAGTATTTTGAAAACCAAGAATAAACCCAAGTGCTGTATTTTGCAGGGAAATCTTCTGAGCCTCACAAATTCTCTTGTGCTTATGTTTTGAAGGATGCATGTACAAGGCTTCTATCTACCACCCATGTGTTGAGATGTAAGAGGAAATAAAATGAAAAATTCTCATGGGTAATTGATACAGGATACGTAGGCGATCTGAAGGAAAAATCAGAACCAGAGATGTGCCAGGGAACAAAAAAAAAGGAAAGAAAAATAAAAAAAGGATGATATTTAAAATGCCAGCCTCCTGTGAGCCCGTCTGCTTCCTATCACTTATTTTGCAGCTCTGAGTTCCCACAGTGGACTGCTGCTGCCATCTACTGATACCAGCACTGCCAGGGGCTGAGCTCCCCTCCTGCAACCTGGTCAGGGAAATCGGGGCCAGGGAGGATGGCAGGGCATGAAAGATTTTGAGTCGATAAAGGAAAAACAGTTTCCAAGGAGAGAAAGCATCCCAGCCAAGATTAAAAATTCAAGCACAGCTTTGTCCATTAATGCTGTAATGCAAAAATATATCCGTGTTCTGAGGAGGGAAACTTAAATGGAAAATCTTCTGTTTTCAAAAGGTAAGGGAAAGCCACATCTGGATCCACACTTCTGTCATGCAGTGACCTAAACCTATTGTCAAGGTCCTAAAGGTTATTAGTTTAAGTGACATGGTTGACAGTCTATGTACAGCTTCATTAGATGATGAAATGACTTGCATGCCAGGAAAGCTAAGGAAGGACAAAAAACCTGGGGGTAAGTCCAAGTTTCCTAATTCAGTTACCTGTTCTGGGAACTGTTCTGGGAACAGAGGGCTTCAGGTGCTGGTAATGGAAATCCTACATCTGATGTTAGCTTAAAATCCACATCAACAAAGACTCAGAGAACAGACAAGCCCCCAGTTATTGCAGGTATTTCTAAATGAAATCTGGAAGGATACTCTACTGTGCACTGAAAGACAGACTATGGAAAGAACATAAAAAAATTTGGCAGGCGACCTATAGCATGTCTGTTACTATCCAGCAAGACATATGCTGGATTTCATAACCTCTGAATTTCACACAGTCCATTGCAAGTGGCAGCAAAGATCAGACCCAGACCTCACTGGTCTCAGATCACATTTCTTCTCTGTTGGTGTTATATAGCAGTCTTCATTAGCAATACCAATCTACACAATGGCTGCAGAGATCTGAGAAGCGAAATAAATTAGCCTTTTCCCCTTCTCTGGGCAGCTCTTGTGAGACTGTTCTCAGTGTTTAAGTCTTTTAAGTCTCAGTGTTTAAATGAATTTAGTAGTCTCTAACCTGAATTTATTACGTGACCTGAAATGCACAGTGGAATAATTTTAAGTTGATTTAGCTAAGCACAATGATAAAGTCAGGTTTTTAATCCTTATACCATTTGTCTTTGATAGCTACACTATAACATGTGGGCCCTTTCTACATGGTTTAAAATGCAAGCCAGTCTGTATGGCTATCATGCATTTCTGGTGCTATGACTTCATAAGAATGCAATATCTAAGCATGTCATTCTCTTTATTATACACAAAGAAGTACTAAAAGATAAGAGAAACAATTAATTTGACTGAATATCTGAGTCCCAGTGTAGCTTTTGGTGTTTTTTTTCTTTCTTTCTGGAGTCTGTCTCTTGCTCAGGTTTTGCTTTTCTTTTGATTCCTGATTCAGTGTGACTCTCCCTCATTTCACAGTAGGCCAGAAGTTCCCTCCATCCAAAGCTTCTGGAGGACTAAAGGTCATTACAACTCTTTTACTCAGTGTTTTACAGTGTTTCAGGAAGATTTTGGGAAAACTTTGTTTCCCAACAATGCATGTGAGCAAGGAGAGTTTTGCCCTTTGCCTGGCATAAAGCCTAACTCAAAAGAGAAGAGTTCCTAACCCAGTGCTCCACAGATGCTTGTTCCTTCACAGAGCCCATAGAAGGGAGGAGAAGGTTGTTAGGCACTTCAGTCCTCTGGCAGTTTATCTCTTGGCCACAACACTGAACCAGAGAGACACTGAAGCCAGATCCAATGCCTGCTTGCAGGATGAAGGATAAATCCAGTAAAAGAGTGATACTGTCCCAAAATCTGTGCAAGGTAAATTGTTAAGATGAAGAAAGTATTATCATCCCCATATCTCCTGGTAAGAAAGGAACACAACTTGGTCTTCTGCCTTTCTTTAATGACACTTTTACTGTATGACAAAAACTACACATGTGCAATTCCAGGACACTAATACAGATGTTCAATCATTAACTAAGACATTATGTGGCAATGAGCCAATAAACAAAGATGAATAATGTATCCAATTAAGCTTGCCAATAGAATTAGGCAGCTACTTTAAATTATCCCAGTCATAATGATGAGTATACACTGTCTATATCTGTAAAATATGTGTTACAGAGAGCCTTTTGGGAATTTTACTAAGTGTTCTCCATCATCATGGAAGTATCTATGTAGTATTTATTTTCTGCACAGTTTGGGTTTTTGTCTTGGCTTGCACCTGAGAGCTGAAACAAGTCCTCACCACTGCACAGGGACAAAAGGAAAACAAAAAGCTGTAACTTTTTATCTTATTTTAGAATATGGCAGATACAAATGCAGGAAAAAACATGTGATTTGTGCTTACATGATGTATACTGTTACCCCATGCACAGCTACTAGACCATCACAGCTTTCACAAAAAATGAAACACACCAAGGGCCATCAAACACCAAACCTTAAGATCAAATCAGCAGAGGGGGGGTCTTGCAGGTGTTCTTGGAACCACAGGAAAAATTAGGGGGATCAAAACACATGGTTTTCCTCTTCACACCATGGTGAAAAAAACATGGACTATAATCAAAGCATTTGGGCACCAGCAGAGTTATATTTTTCAGAAGGGATTTTTTTCTGCTATTTTATTTATCAGTTTACATTGTTTGTCACTGTATTTATGTAAAACTGGATGCATTTATAAAAGAATGTGTGAAAAAGAAGTAGACTAATGTGGATACCAGAGATCTACTTCTGCCTCTCCCCTCATATCCAGTTTTGACTTTTTCAAAGCCATTTCTAATATGATTTGGTTTCAAGAATAATGAATTTATGAATTCATAAATTTAATAAAGGTCACCCTCTTACAAGATAATAGTGGTTTGATTTTAAGGTGCATTTTACTGCCATATTCCAACCACCTACAATGTTTCACAGTTATGCCTTTCTTAAAAATAGAGGCGTATCCCCAAAGTATTAATCCTTACTTACTACCATTATTTCTGTTGCTCTTCTGCTATATGATGGGCTCTTTATCCTATCTCATGCTACTGTTGTGTTCAGTGAAGCTCCTGCTTTCCAGAAAATTGTATTTCTTTCCAGAAATTGATGCAATTCATTGATGACTACAATGATCCTTTTTCCACATACAATAAATCAACGTTGTTGCCTTTCAGACAGTCAGTAAAGACTGCCAAAACTTTGAATGCTGAAAATGAAAGGTGCACAGTATATTCAAGCAAATGTCAAAAATAGACACAAAAATGAAAGAGTCTATTTCCACCCAATAAACTTTGTGGCTTCCTCAGAGCTGCAGATGTCCACTAGCCCTGTGTGATGACTTTACTTCATGGCAGAAGTGACAGGGCAATAACCTATTTTCTCCTCAGCACCTCTCTGAACTTCATTTTGTTCTAGGTCACATTTATGAAGGTTATGACCCCATGCAGCAGACACTGAAAGGTTGTCTTATTCAACCGATACTTCAGACAATAAAAATTCTGATGAGAGCATACTACCTTACTACACTTGTCCAATTTAACTTGCCTTTGATGCAACCATTCTCAAATGGAACAGCTCATGACAGCTCAGGATCAAATCCAGACATCTTTCTCATAAACAAAACAGCCACTGTAGTGAAAATAAGGTCTGAGTAAACCTCAGTTCCTTCTTTGTACTGCCAGCTATCTCTCAAACTCTCAAAAAAGTTGATCATAAGCTTTAGAATTTATCTTGAAACCACCCATTCTTTAAATGTAGTATTTAAATGTCTGTGCTACACTAACATATATTGATAGGAGAAACTCTTATTTCTATCCAAGTCTTGTGTTACAGCTTTGTAGCCGGATATGATAATCATGAAGCTGAGTGGCTGGAAAAAAACCCTAAAACTAATCACAAAACTTTTCAAAATATTTTCCTTTTCTCTGAAGCATGTCACTGCTCTCTCTCAGATCTTTCTGCTGGCTACGGGAAAAAAGCTACCTTGTGCACGAAGTACTTTAAGTCAGCTTGTAGCATGATAACTTCTAGCACAGAAAATGCCTGTTGAATATACCATTCACAATCAATCTCAGCCAGAGTCTGAGCATTGAAAAATGGGAAGAGAGAAAAGTAAGGTGGTCTGGTAGCACCAAATCCCTGACGTTTCTCATTTCCTTAGATAAAAGAAGCATCTGAATGGTAAAGATGAACTGAACCTCACTGGCCTCAGCAGTCATTGGGTGGTGGGGATGAACCTGGTGTTTCAAAGAATATGCAAGACCGACACCTTTCTGAGTACAATGATCACTATTATTTTAGGGTGGCATCATGCAGTACTAATTCAACTATTTTCATTTCATTTAAAATAATTTTCCTTCCATGTAACTGTACATAATATAAACTTCCTCTTCCATGACACAGCTTCTAATCAGACAACTGCAATTTTATTAAGGTGTAAAAAGTCAGCTACACATAAAGAAAACAGCAGTATTTATCAAAATGAAGCATATGGCTTTACAGCAAGATCTCTGGAGGGCACAGAAATATATATAAGAGGTACAGGAGAAAAACGTCACATAAATACCTTATTTACAGAACACAAATAGGATGGGTTTCTTAAGCTGCCTGGGAGAGAAACATGAAAAATTGTCAAAACCTTATCCTACTTAAAAGTTGTTTCTGCCACTGACTGTCACCAGCTGCTCCAAAGGAAGTTTGCACACACAAGACATTTGCCTGAAGCTTCAAGGTTCCTGGGGAAAGGCTGAACTCTAAAATTGTCCCAGGCTCTGAGAAGGCTTGCAGAGCATGTCACAACAGGACAGTAAGAGGATGTGCAGTACTGAGTACTTTTACTGATTGCCCTGCACCTGAGCCTTCATTTCAAACTGTGCTTGGTTGGTTTAGACCTTGAGGAAAATGTGTGAGGAACCTTCCTCAAAAAATAAAGCAGTGAAACTGGTGGTACTTATGAAAACTTCTAATAATTTTATTCCTAAAACGAATATTCTACTTTCACATATTGAGAAGCTATTGCCTTCAGTGATAACCTACCATGGTCATTTTCACAGTGTAATCACTGGTGTGAAAAAAAATACCTCTGCTTTGAATTTCTCAGTATATTTCCCTGTAAACATTAAGATAAATTTTTGTATACAAACATTAGTAAAATTGATATTTAGGAAAGAAGAAATATGTGCATCAGAGCACTAAAGAAGAATGCTTTTGCCGGATGTGTGCTTTTCCCAGAAACACTATTCAACAGTCTTGTATTCTACCCAAGACAGATACAGATCCCTATACCAGCTCTTCACTGGCTCATCCCTTATTTCACACTCGGCCAATTTTAATCTTGTTCAATTGCTGCAAATAGTAAGATAGCCTTTATTTCTTGAAGTTATATTTAGGTGGGTCTCATCTTGGTTCTTTCCAGTGAAAATCAAAGCAATTAAAATTGTGCTGGAGATCTATACTTGTGTGCTCTCATTTCAGACATGAAAGCCCAGAAAAGCAACCTTTTTTTTCTTTTTAAGTGGCTGAAAGTTTATTTGGTTTGAGATCAAAGTTATGATTCATTCTTTTGCTAGTGATTCGTAGCTAACTGCAGTACCTGCCAATCCAGGTGGTATTTTCTCTTCCTCACCTCATCACCACAATAAACATTCTGCAAAGGAGCTTGATCTTCCAACTGATCTCTGTGAGGCAACAAGGATTCAGCTCCTTCTGCTTCAGCTGTGTTCAGGCTACAGAAAAAAAGCAGCAGAAGCTCTATATTAAACAGCACCTATTACTTGAAGAAACTAAAAACAGCTAAATTATAGAGGAATCTGCTGCTTTAGAGTCACTTTTATGATTATTATGATACTTAAACGTCATCTATAGTGTTTTGTTCTTTAATGCTAAAAATTACATGAGAAACCTGCTTTTCTGCAAGTCAAGTGACAGTAATGTTTACATAAAAAATGAGCAGACAAATTGTAGCAGGTAAAAAAGGCCTGGCAGACAATCATAATGTATTTAAACTAATAATTTATAGCATTAAAATTTGTAACATAACTGAAATTTAGTTTCTTAATGCATACATGGATGTGCATGTGCACTTGCACAGGTGTATATAATACGCACACAGACATGCAGAGATACAAAGTTGCAACTAATTCTCCAAACTGTGAGACAAATGGATGGACAGAATCACCTCGGTCTCTAAACAAGGAAGACCACTTTTGATCTCATGTAAATTCACTCAAGTCAGGGGAATTACACCGGAGAGAGGTTTGACCCAGAATGTCAACAATTTTGAGAAAGAACAGATTTATTTATTATGCAATTATGCACACAGAGGGACTTGCTTTCTCTTTTAAGAGGATGTGTCATGCAGTTTGATGTCAGCTACTTCTGTTTCAGAAACTGCTTTCTCAGTTCAGGCAATGGCAGAACAAGCAGTGTCAGGGACTTTAATATTTGATTTGCGTGTGTTTGCAGTAGGAATATAAAGTTTGCAAGACAGCCATACTAAGATATGTTGCACGTCCTAGGACAGCGGAGAAGACGGAATTCCTCCTGCCTGGGTAAAGAAAGATTGAGATGAATTGTGATGCATCTTCTCTGCACCTGTTTGCTGCTCTTTTGTTAGATCTCATCCCTACATTTGCCTTCCTTTGACAGTATTTCGGTTTGGCTACCAGCAACACATCTTCCCTCTAATGCATATCTAAAGCTCAGTAAAATAGGACCAAGGAGTCCTTTCTGGCACCAAGGCAAATAGTCCAGACTGACTTGTGTGCCTTTGATTTAGAACTGCCTTCCCTCAAAAGATACACGTGGCCATACACGTGCTCCATAATACTTCCCCCAGGTTCCCCCTTCAGCTGTATATGATTTCTCTATGGTCCCACAATTATAACTGGTTTGTGCACTCCTTCCAGTTAAGAGCCAAAGACCAAACACACACTTACATAGTGGGGATGGTTGGGTAAAAGAAATGCTTTAGCTTCTTCTTTGACCCTCATTTATTTAACACCATGCACATACTGATTTTGACTATTTTACACTCCTGCAATCTCAGGTAGCTTTCTGGAACAGATTCACTAGATTCCCTGTACCTTCTTGTGCCCCAGCTGGCAGCACAGCTGCCTCTAGCCAGTAGTTACTGCAACTCTACAACTGGATTTCCTTTGCTCAAATATAGAATTAATTCCAAGGAAAATTACTATCAGTGCCTCTCCTTCTTCTTTAAAACCGAATTTATACCTTGTTTATACACCTAAGTCCAAGTCTGCCCCACTTAATCCTAGACATTCAACCAAATGTACAAATCACCCTCAGCTGCCCCTGAGGAAAGAGGCGGGGAAATTTCCTTTAAGCGAAGTAATCTCAGAACTGCACTATTTATGGTTGATGTCTGCATTTTTCTTCTAACAATATGGATGCCCAAAATAATCTTATTTGAGCATAATATTTGATGAAAAAAAACTCAGACAAAATGCAGCTCCTATCAGAAATAAACAGACTCCCACCATGTCTCTCAATGCAGGTAGATATTCAGTGATTCTGTATCTCTCCATCAGCAAATTCTTTCTCCAGGACCAAAATCCAAACCCCACACAAAGTTCCAAATCAAACTTTTCCTACATCTCTTGGCAGCCAGTTTCTATAGGAACAACCTCAGGATCCCTGAGCATATTTAGTCATACTCAGCATATTTATTACTCAACTTATATATCAGACATTTAGAAGTAAGCATTGATGCCAAAAACTCAATAAGCTGGCAACAAATATGACTTCAGAGATCAAACACTCAGTGGGACCAAATCCCCCTGTAAGAACTCTGTGTCTTGGTAGATACCATCTCTTGTTTGCTGTCTTTCAAAAAAAGGAGTTATTTAACAACAAGCAAAGTGCAGGACATACACGGGCTTACAGACACATCAACAAGAGATTCACTGTCTTGAATCCTCATGGGACTGTTAATGTGCCTCTTGTGCATAGTCACCAAGCAAAGTGCATGCTCTTTGGACTATGGTGATTTCCAGTAGAGAGAGTTGGTATGAGCACTCCCCAAAAATGAAATTATGAAGACAGTAACTGAAGTCCTGGGGGTAACATTGCTGAGTTCCCTATCAGGACTCAAGAAAACACAGTACAAGATAGTCTCTAGGGAATTCTAATACAATCTTCACCTAAAAAAAATTATGTTGGTTTGGGGTTTAATCTGTATCTTAGAAATTACATGTAAATTACATGTACATTATCATGAAATTACATGTAAAAACTACTAAATTCGTAGTTAGTGTGTTATGAAACTATTTCTTCCCCTTGTAAGATGAGAAACAAAAAGTGATGACTTACAGACTAGACAATCAATATACCACCATATGTAGAGATACTTCTGATTGTGCCTGTCCATGTGCCAAAAAAAGGGCTTTTCTCTTTATGTGATAAAAATCTTAAATAGCAGTAATGCTTCATCATCAAGCTCAGGGACAGTCTGGTGCCAATCACGAGAAGAGGTTAAAGAGAAATTGCTTGCAGAAGCATTGTGATGAACAGATTTATTCTCTAGTAGTGCCTCTGTGATATATATATTACAGAAATTATTGGTCTACATTGTCAGTTCCAAACTTCTAACAGTTTCTTATATAGTCCTTTAAACTGTCTGGGACACAGATTAGTCTGACCACAGTGACACATAACAATCAATCACTGTGGTCACCAATAAAGCAAAGACAAAGAAAACAAATAAGTAAAAAAATAAGTTATCATTGCATAGGGACTGGATTGATACAATGGCAACACCTTAAATGCACTTTCCATATGGAGTATTTTACATGTGATTCCAGAGCATTTCTGAGTGCCAATCTTCTAAAAGCAGACACAACCGCCTCCCCCCTCTCTAAAACACCTAGATATTCTCAGTGATCAAATTCATTTAAAAAGCAGCCCATAGTTAAGGATTTTTAAAAAGATAGATTTTGTATTATTAAAGCATAATGGGGTCCCCTAGGTTCCAATTAGGAAACTGATTAAAAAATCTTTGAGTTTAAAAAGCTGCAGGTAGGGAGTTCTGCTCTCAGCTGCTTTGAATTAGCATATTGATGGCACCACAGCCCTAGCTGGAAGGAAAGACGCTGCACACACTTTGCCAGGCCGGCACAGTGCTTTGTGAGCACGCCTGCCTCAGTCCAAGAAAGAATTACTTACATAGCCAGGCCTGACTAGCAACAAAAAAGAAGATGTAAGAGAAATGTACTGAGCAAAATATTTGCTGTTAGTGATACTTAAGGGAAAAGGTATTGTGATTGGAGCAACATGAAAAAGAACAAATTCTAAACCAAAACAAAACCTATGAGGTTTCTGGCTTGGATTTGGAAGGACATTAATCTATGACCTTGATCTATAACAGAGCTATGGCTTCAGTTTCAGCATATGGCAAAATTCTTGTACAAACCCAGAAAGTTGCTTTAGAAAGGCCCTTGAAATCTGGGTTAACTTTTGTCCTCTTGAAAATTTAGGACAATTGGCCACAGTTGTTTTAAACTGAAACCCACAAAAAGTGGGTTTAGTAGGATATTTAATTTTTTGCTCAGAGCTCTTAAACCTTAAGCTGATGCTGGCAGAGTGCTTAAACCTAGTTTCATCCTAGGAGTCAGTTCCCAGACCCCTCTGGCACTTACTGAACCCTACAAACCTTTGCCAGCACTGTGGACCCCATCAATGGGAGCAGTGGGAATTTCCTACCCCAGGTGCCTGGCCTGCTGTTCTACCTCTCCCTTCCTGATCTAACCAAGTGTCCTTCAACCAGAAGCAAAGGAGAAACTTGCAAGGCACTGTAGTAGCAGCTATTAAGGAAATTGCTTAAATAAGGTGCTCAGGAGACAGTACAAAGTTCAGTCTTGGTGAGATAAGGGAAGGGAAAGCATGGGGAAAGATGGTCTGACAGGCTGTCAGAAGAGCACAGAACTGATAAACTGATGAAACTTACAAAAACTTGCACATTGATGACTATTACATGAGAAGAGGATGAAAGTGACTCATGCTTTTGTGGAAATGGGGTATTTTTATGTTAAGAACATCACTTTTGCTTCAGGCAGTTCATTTGGCAGGAGACACTGGAGGGTTTGCACATCATCAGGGATTACTCTGGTGGATAAGGTTTAAGCAATTACAAAATTGTGCCAAGATCTCTGCTGATCGAGGTGAGGGGAAAATAATTGGAGATTATGGGGTTTTTAGTATCTTGCTTCATTGCTGATAAAAAAAAAATAATAGCACTGAAGGACCACCTTGGCATTTTCTTTATCTTGGATAACATTGCAGTCTTTAGGTTCATGAACACAGTCCACTGCAGAAACATGTGCCCAAATGCAAAGGGAATCTACCTTGGTTTTAGTTCAAGGACTCCCTGTTCGCTGTAGCTTCTCAGGTTACAACAGCTCACTTTCACCTGTACAGTTTTCTTGCAAAAAAGTTTTTTTCAGGTTTTGAAGTGGCTCTTCTCCCGAAAAGGATGTGTGAAGTAAAGGAATAAAAATGAAAAGCCAAGATAGTCATGGTTATAGCTCCCATGGCACCTGTAACTCAGATGTCTCCAGCACATGAAGTACTTTGTAATATTGAATTTGCTGCTTAACTCATGCCTTAACTGCACTGTATGTCCAGTGCATTCTAGTGGGCTTGACCAGTCAGCTTGTAGCTTGTTAAATACTACGGGTCAGCTTTACATCTGCTTCCTTTCTGTTAGTCTCTTGACCCTATTCTGGTCTCCATCACAACTTCTGTCATAGGTCCTGGACTAGATCCCCCTTTCATTTCTCTCCTGAGGAACTAACCAAAATCCACAGATAAGGCAGTACTTCTTATCCGTTGCTTCTTTTGAGAATTCTTCCCATTTCCTAGAGTCAGGTATGCCTGTGCTGAGAATGACATTGTGTCTTTGTGCAACATTTTGCTAAGCCTGTATAACTACTAAATACCACACTGCATGTGGGCAGAAACAAAGCTGTTTTCTGGAGAATGCTGCTTATGAATCCTGAGGTTTGTAACTGCATATTCAAAACTATTCAGAGACTACCTAAGTGTTCTGCACATCAACACTTTCTTTGGAAATGCCACCTAAAAATGTCAAGTGATGCCAACAACTTAAATCCAGACTCTGAAAGTCTCTGCGTATGTGAACTGCCCTTCATGCGTGGAAGGGAAATGAGGACATGAGTTATTCTTTCACATCCTGTCATTCAAGGGCACCCAGAGACCCCATGGCTTGTACCTTTGAGTGCAAGATTTAACAAAAAAAAAAAAA
>VZRQ01000574.1:763804-820806 GCA_013397975.1 Machaerirhynchus nigripectus
AAAAAAAAAAAGATGTAGTGTTGCCTGCTATGCTGCAGACAGAAAAAGTAACACAAGAGACCCTTCATACAGCACTGAATGTTCAGGAAAAGCCCATGTGAGGAAAAGCAATTCTTTGTGAAAATCCCTGGAGTGCTGCTAACTTCTATAATTGGATGTATGTTCTGAAGAAGATGCACAGAAAGAAAACAGTCATCCTGGTAAGAAAAAAGGTTAGCCAAACTCAATATTATGTCTCTGGGGATACTGTAAATGAAAAGGAAAAAGTATAAAACCAGGCAAGCACACAACAATACTTTTCTAAATACTCCCTTATGATTCAGATATTTGTAGCTTTGAAACTGTGCCTTTAAAATATGCAATCCATCCCTCAAGGGTCATGGAACTTAGATCATGAAAGGAGAATGAAAAGAAAGCTAAGAGTGGATGCACATACTGCTACAGCAACAGCAGCTGAACTCTTGAATCTATGCACAGGAGAGTCTCTGTCTTGAGGCAGAAGGAGAGGACATGCTCTGTTGCTAACCTTGTAGAGAGCCTCATGGTTAGGTAGGCCAACAGCAGCTCTTGACCATTTCCTTTAGACCTATGTACTTACCTAAATTCATAAACTTTTTCTTTTATAGATCAACCACTAAAGCAAGGCAGCAAATACTTTTCTCAAATGTGGTATATTCACCTACAGATTTTTATTTTGAATAAAATGCATTCATGTCTTAAGTGTAGTCAAGTGTAGACTAAGATTCTGCTGACTTCTTAGAATCCCAACTGCCACTGAAATTGGTAAAAAAAAACAAGAAAGAAATTATTTCAGAAAACTGTATTACACTAGTTTGCATTTATGATGCAAATCAAATAGTCGTCCTAAAAAATTTAGTGAATATATATACATAATTGGGAAATGGCAAAACAAAATTATGACGACAGTCTTTGCTGTCAGTTCTTTTAAGGCTCATAAATTACAAGAATTCAGGTACAGTAACAGAGTTTCCTTTAAGCTAATTATATGGAAGGCCACTGAATACACACAGTTATGCAGTTAAATAAGGACATAGATCAATGCCCTTTTATTTTAGCAATGTTGTGCAAGATCCAGAAGAGAAAATACATACAGGTCAATCGGGAAGAAGAAGAAGAAGAAGAAGAAGAAGAAGAAAGAAGAAGAAAGAAGAAGAAAGAAGAAGAAAGAAGAAGAAGAAGAAGAAGAAGAAGAAGAAGAAGAAAGGAAGAAGAAAGAAGAAGGAAGAAGGAAGAAGAAAGAAGAAGAAAGAAAGAAGAAAGAAGAAGAAGAAGAAGAAAGAAGAAGAAGAAGAAGAAGAAACCAGAGAGTTTATTCAATCAGCTCTTTACAGTTGCTTAAAAACAATTCTGCAAAAAAATCCTGAGAATGAGTAGCTGACATTTTTCTATGTCGCATCCCTCAAATTTCTATTTCATTTATCATAAATAGACTGTAATATCTGGAGTGCAACATGGCATATCTAGTGGCAGCTGAGTTATCAAAGAATTAGGACTCCAGTTAGTGATATTTATAGACACTGGAACAAGTGCTTTGCAGAAATCTTGCCTACTCTAACTCTGCTTTTATAACAGTACATAGTGTTAGCACCATGGGATATTATTACTAATTTATCATCCTAAAGCTGATAGTGCTTCTAAAATCACCTGAGAGGGCACATAGAAATCCACAACCCCTGTAGCACTGTGCCAAGACACCTGACTCAAAGGGAGAATGTCCCAAATCCTGCTACACTCCTGTAATCCACCAGACACCCTACAGGCAGGCCTGCAAATCTAACGGGAAGCAAAATCAGTGTAATGTCCTCTTGATGTTCTATTCAAGGTAAAATGTTTGAAATTACTGGAGGCTGAAGAACTATACTAGCAGACAGAATTTTCTTGAGCTGATTTCTAAAGAGCCTTACAGTGTGTCCTGTGGGGGCCTGTGAAGTGCGCTGAGGAGAGTTCCAGAAATGGCAATCACTCCATCTGACAGGGGAAGCAGAGGAGGAATATGCAAGAATTGCACAAGGTGAACTGGGGCCACTAAAGCCCTTTCTTGGAGGTGTATGTGTATCAATGTAATATTACAGTTTATGTCAATTGCATAAGCACTGTTCATCTTGCAAGACTACCCTGGGGAGGAGCAAACAACTCTGGCTGCAGGCCTGTATTTTAACTAGGTTTCTTACTACTAAGTCCAAAGAAGCAGTCAAACTATTGATGGGACTCAGCTAGAAAGGTGTCCTTGTCTCAGTGCAGATGTGCTGCCAGTACATAGAAACACAGAAAGAGAAGCCAGAGAATGAAAATCTAATTGTTTTATTTGTTTCTTCCTCACAACCTGTCTTTTACTAGATACAATATACACCATGTCATACCCTGTTATCTCAAAAACTATAAACTCTTAACACTGGGGAGTAGGAACTACATCTTGGTTCTGTGTTTGCACCTAATACAATGGAGTAATTATTACTTTTAACTTTAACTACTACTACTTTTTTAGTAATTAACACTTTAAAACAGTCTATTTGTTTCTCAGGCCATTGCTTCAAGCTGCTCTAACTTCATTTTTGCCAGCCAGATCTGTTGAGGTCTGCAGTCTGCTTAAGATGCATGTTTGCGCTGAGCCAAATCACCTGATATGGGAAGAACCTGGTCCCTGCCCAGATGAAATGAATTGTCTGTTACTGTCAAGTTATTCAAAATTTTGCAGTGGCAGCACCACTGCAAGCAGCTTGTTTTATTAGTTCCCAATTTATATTAATTCCATATGCTGCTGTGTATTAATATCTCTCGTCTCTCTTGCCTTTAGAAATAAAAAATATGATTTATCAGCAGCCTCTTTATACTGCCAGTATATAATTGCACATGGGCTAATTGTTAAAGTTCTGAGGGAGCTATACTAAGGGATCAATCCTTTTATTGCTGCAGTAATGAGCTTTTAATGGCTGGCTGGCTAGACCTTCTGGCCTTCTCAGGGAGGCAAGCTTCAGCCATACCCTTTCTGTCTGCCCATTAATCACTGGTCTCCCATAACAGTACATCAAGGCAAACAGAACGGCGCTATTGAAAACAGGGAGCAAACACCAAGACTCATTGCATCTCATTATCTCCACTAATACATACATATAATAACACCGCAGATAATTTCCTTACATTGTTTGAAAAGACACCCTGGATGGCTCGTGGCCCATGGTAAAAATCCATCAGGCTTGTCATCCTTCGGTCCGTGTTTCACATCCTGGCCCATGTAATAATGACCTATAGTCATTAACAACTGATGACATGTTTAAAACCTCACACTTGGGGGAAGCCACCTGACATCACTGACAGCTGTAACTCTCACAGCTGGTCACTGGAGAGCATTAGCATGTTTCTTCTGTAGGCCAGAGAGCAAACCTGCTGATTCAACTGCACTCCTAGGCCTGGAACAACTAAATTAAATTTAGTGCTGAAGGATGTATTTCATGAGTGAAGAAAAATGTCAAGAAAAGAGGGGAGGAGTTGAAACTGGTCTGTTCCGGTAATGGAGCTTAGTGTCCATTACCTGTGTTACTTCAGATAGAACAAGAATGGAGTTGTTGTCCCCTATTATCTGTCCAGTCCTACATTACCAAACAGTGGCTTGAAAGCTACTAAACCTCTTTGGGACTTCATTTCGTCTTACTAGTAAGACTTGAGATCTTGGGACTTAAATGTTCTACCATAGCTATTGTACCTCCTGCGGAAGGGATGACATACATGACTCCCCTTTAAACAGGCACAAGTTGTTACAAACATGGTTCCTAAACACAGCATAAAGTCTCGTGTTTGGCACCAAGGACACCACCTATCCAGGCTGATTCCCAGAACTCCAGCTGAGGATCTCTGCTGTAAGCCAATGACTTGTGGAGAAAACAGACTCCAACCTAAAGCACACAACTCAACTGCCTTGCAATGTTTCATGAACATGTCATCTTTTACAAGACCAGTAGTCTTTTTTTATTTTTATTATTTCTGTAGATTATAGATCTCATTTTCAGGAGAGTACCTTTAATCACAGCCAGCAGCCAAGCAGCTGCTCTCACACTCCCCCACCAGTGGGATTGGGAAGAGAATTGGAAGGGTAAAAGCTAGAAAATTCATGGACTGAGATAACAACAATTTATTAGGGAAAGCAAAAGACACGAGCAAAGCGAAACAAGGAATTAATTCATTGCTTCCCGTGGGCAGGCAGGTGTTCAGCCATCTCCAGGAGAGCAGGGTTCCATTACAGGTAACAATGACTTGGAAAGACAAATGCCAAATGGCCCCCTTCCTCCTTCTTCCCCCCACTTTATATGCTGAGCATGATGTCATATGGTCCGGAATATCCCTTTGGTCAGTTTGAGCCACCTGTCCTGTCTGTGTCTCCTCACAGCTTTCCATTTACCTTCAGCCCCCTTGTTGGTGGGACCATACAAAAAGCAGAAAAGGCCTTGGCTCTGTGTAAGCCCTGCTCAGCAATAACAAAAACATCTCTATATTATCAACACTGTGTTCAGCATAAATCTAAAACACAGTCCCATACCAGCCGCTGTGAAGACAATTAACTCTACTTCAGCCAAAACTAGCACTTTACCTTTTCTCAGTTCCTGACAGCAGGACAGTGGAAGAGGTATACATACTGCCAAGCAATAGATTTGTGTATCCAGTAAAATGGAAAGCAATCAAGTAAGCCACTTCCCTCCAGCCTCTGGGTAGGGCAGGAAACACAGCAGGCAGACATGCACTATTGACAAACCAACAACCATGCTGCACAGTTGCACGTTGTGTCCCAAGGAAAGTGCTCTGTATAGTCCAGCCAGGATGTTACCAGCAATGGTATGAGCCTGCTCCCTCACTGCTCCATCGACTATGAGGTGAGGATTCTGTGATTCTGCTCCTTTTTTGGCAACATATTTTTTTATCCATTTGAAGGAACCATACACTATCTTGCAGGCAACAGCAGCACTGGACTGATGGGAGGTCACACACAATTCTTTCATGTTCTGTCATAAAAAACACAGACCAGACTAAATAACACTAGGCTTACTTCACCTAGAGTAAATTATACCATCATGTCCTGTGTCACATATTATTTCTACCAAAGTGCAAAGATTTAGATGACAGTAACTGCTGAATACAGTGTGTTTGAGGACCTGGTGTTGAGGGAAGGAAACAGCACTCTGGCTGTTCAGTGAGCAGAAGTAACATCTTATTTCCTTGCAGTTACTTCATCATCTAACACAGAACCCACATAACATAGAATAATAGAATGGTTTGGAATGGAAGGGGCCTTACGGATCATCTGCTTTGAACCCTCCTGCCATGGGCAAATACACCTTTCACTAGACAGCTTGCTTAAAGCCCCAACCAGTCTGGCCTTAAACACTTCCAGGGACGGGGCATCCACAACTTCTCTGGGCAACCTGTTCCAGTGCCTCACCACACTCACAGTAAAGAATTTCTTCTTAATATCTAGTCTAAACCTACTGTGTTTCAGTTTCAAGCCATTCACCCTTGTCTTATCACTACATGTCCTTGTAAAGCTTCCCTCTCCAGCTTTCTTGTAAGCTCCCTTTAGGAACTGGAAGGCCTTCTCTTCAGCTGACATGTAGCTATCCTTCAAAGAGGAGGACACAAAAAAGATATTTACAGCCTACTTTTTCAGAATAAAATCTCTTCATTGAATGCAAAGACTGTTCTAAATACTGCTGAGTAGGAAAGAGTCTGGAAAAAACACAGTGATTACAAAAATCAAATGGTTCCTCATTAGAAAAGCTACATTTAGAGAAGCTAAAACTGCAGTTAAATTTCCTGTCTTATGTGCCCAAATTGACTTGTTGGTGCTACCTCCGCACATTTGCTCTTGCCTCTGACACACACCCCTCATGTTCCTCCCCACCCCACAAACAGTTAGAAAACAGCCAAGTAACTAGCACAGGAGAAGGCAGAGGGCACTTGTGAAAACCTTTTTGAGCATCTCATCCTGTATAGCTCTCACTGCCCATGTAGTCTTACACAGCTATTCTGATCCCAATCCCTGGCACTCTTCCTCAGACAATGAAGGATACAAGGAAATCTGCCTGAAGCCACTCAAGAAAGGTTAAGGCAAGGTGCTGTCAGGACAGTGATAGCACTGCAGTCCAGTCTGCTGGCTTCAGTGTCTCTATTTTGGATGCAAAAGTACAAAAGCAACCTTTTGCATCCTAAGAAGATACAGGAGCTTCGTGATCTATCTCTTCATGACACAAAGACAGCAGAAGACAGTTCTGAAATTATACATTTACTTCTGGTTTTTTCAACAAGGGTTTAAATTTCTTTGGCAATGGACAAAATATTTTCCTTTAGTTTTGGTGTGTGAAGAAAAGGACATGATAGAGAAAGAAAAGCAGAAATATGTAGTATTTCATTTTAATTCACTGACCTGAGCAGCCGTAGGCAAACACCTCTGCCAGGGTTACTGGTTTGAACACCAGACTCCTGCTTCAGTGGTAGTGTGCTCTTTACAGAATCACAGAATCACCAGGTTGGAAGAGACCTCTAAGATCATTGAGTCCAACCCATGCCCTAACACCTCAACTAAACAACGGCTCTGATTGCCACATCCAATCTTTTTTTAAACATATCCAGGGATGGTGATTCCACCACCTCTCTGGGCAGACAGTTCCAGTACTTCACCACTCTTTCCGTGAAGAATTTCTTCCTAATATCCAACCTATATTTCCCTTGGTGCAGCTTAAGACTGTGTCCTCTCGTTCTGTCAGTTGCTGCCTGGAGAAAGAGACCAACCCCCACCTGACTACAACCACCTTTCAGGAAGTTGTAGAGAGTGATAAGGTCACCTCTGAGTCTCCTTTTCTCCAGGGTAAACAACCCCAGCTCCCTCAATTGTTCCTACTGCAGCCATCTGCTGGCTTTCCTACAAATGGCCACAGTGCCTGAGTCAGACTCTGGACTCACTGCTCTTGTAATCAAGAGTCAATATATCCAAACAATAGGTGGCCCGTGTGCCCATGCATGGTCTGGGATGTCTGGAGCACATGAGACAGAGTACACAGGTGAGAGCTTCTACAAATACCCTGTTTTTCCCAGTGGCAATATGGACAATACTAAGGACATGGAATCTGAAAAATCTATCTTTGACTATTACACATATTGTATGTTTGGGCTGTTACGCTTTCTTTTGCACTTCTGGAAGAACACACACTTATGATCACCTCAACACTGAACCAACTGTTCCCTGGGGTTTTTAGAAAGACACCCAGAAATTCAGGGACTACACTGAGGGGGACAGAGGGTTGAATTCCCACTAATTTTTCTTATTACCCAGTCACAAAAGATAAAACCAAGAATATTTATTTTAACAAAAACACAAGACTTTGGCACTGTGGTAGACAAGATTAGCAAACAAATTTTTTCCCTCTAATTTTTCCCCTTATCATTCAAATTAGAAGAACTGGAAAAATGCAATTTTTTTTCCTTTTCTACTTTGAAAGATAAGTAGTAGGAAAAAATTTTTTGCAAGGATAAATAAATTGGATATTTTAAGATAAACACTGACATAAACATCTGAAATATTACTTCATTAAAAAATTCTTCTGTTCTTATTTACATGCTTTCTCAATCTGCATGGAGTTTATCTCTTGATTTCCCATCTTCTGTAACAGGACAAGCATAGAATCCACCATGCTCTACCACCCTGAGTAATGGGACACACTAACAGTAAGCCATTGCTAACGGACCAGATTTTAGAAATGAACACAAAGTTAACTGAATCAGATTTATCCACGACCCAATTCTGTAACATATTCTCTACCCTTGTCGTTTGCTCCAGTGAAAAAAGAACAGAAAATTAAAACTACACCAGATGGGAACTGATGTACAATGTTTTGCATTATTATTTCTAGCAGCAGCATAACATAGAATTGTACTCCTACTTTCTAATTTGTTGGCATTTTCTGACCAGTTTGTCTGAAGCTAAGCAACTCAAAGAAAGGCAGCATCCAATCGAAGCCCTGTCATCTAGAAGGCAATCTGTCTTTGGCTGTCAGCCATAAAAATGCATGGCTGAAACATCTATTTAGTGAGTCAGCCATGGCCCATTAAGGAGCCAGAGCCTGAAATGGGAAGAACAATGTAAGCCCCTGCCAGCCCTGAGCTATGGAGAGCAGAGCCAGTCTAAAGGCAGTGAAATACACTGTTAGTGGAAGGTGAGGGCTGAATAAGTCGTGTTCCATCAGACTTTGCTTCTTAAGCCTGATACTTATGGTGTAGTAAATTGGAAATCATCAGGATTAACAAGCTTTCTGAGTCAGACCATGGAGCAGCTGGACACCAAGTGTAAAATGCTGCGGTTTAGAAAGCAACATCTAAGCCCTTATCTGATCTAGTAAATTAAAGACTCATACTTGCTTTCACAGCACTCAATACCCGTCACTTTAGGACAACCATGCCCCTCACCCCAATTTCAAATAGGTAGAGGTGTATCTTAAAATAGTTAGCAATTAATAGAGTTGGCATGCAGTGAAGCAGTGGAAAAATTAGTGTCCTCAATCATCTTTCAATATCCACTGCAATATTAAGTAGAATTCTCATCTCTGTATTACGATGCAGCACAGAAACTGAACTAGTACTGTTATTAATTGAATTAAAACCCAATCTACAGGATTTCAAACCTCCTTTGAAATTCAGTTTATTAAACGCATCTCCCATTAAGCCAGTTTCATTATTTAAACAACATCATGCAATAAAAAATACCTCAAGATTAAACTTGCCATCTAAGTGATTTATTTGTAAGTCACAAGGAAAATGGTCTCACATATCACTTCCAAGCACAGATTAAAATACTGTTGCACAACTTGGCATGATTTGCACTCTTTACTTGAGAGGAGTTTGGTCCTCATATGTATGGGATCCATATCAAACTAGGAATAAGCATCATTATATGAAGATGCTCTGTGTTAGCATTGAGTCTTCTGTCCCATATAGGCACAACTCTGGTGAAGCCATACCCAGTGAAGAGGAGAACCTGGCACAGGAGAACCTGGCACAGGTAGTACAGACTTGTCATCATCCAGAGCTCATATAACAGGGGAGCTACAGGTCAGAAAGATGCACTGACAGTATTGGGCTCATAGACCTGGAGACGTGGCACATGGAAGAATTTTTCTCTCTTTTCTAATAGAAGAACCAGAGAAATCAAAGGAAAAAAGTGGGCTTCAGGTGCAGAAGAAACAGCAGTTTTCTTCTCACATAGTTAAGCTATTGAAGTCACTGTCAGAGAACATGGCAGCTACTATGTATTTATAAGGATTCAGAAGGCAATTAATTGGACTAAGTCCTAGAACAAAAATCTATTATGACTTAATAAATACAAAGATACTACTTCCAGATGATGAAGTCCTTGAGCCAAGTATTGTTGGATGCTGGAAGAGTGCACTGGGGAGTTTTCACTGTGTCTGGGTTAACCCAGTTCTTATAGTCACCCCAGGCACCCAGATCTGGCTAGTACAGGCATTTTACATTCTTATTCAAGTATTAAAGTGATAGACACCATGTAAAATATCTGGTCACTTTAAAAAAATATGCCAGGGCATTTTTATTCACTAACTCTATGGGAGACAAAACTGTGTTTACTTCAACCTGTGAATTCCACTGCCAAATTAATCTTACTCTATGTCACAGGCACAACTCCATCTCATCTGCAAAGACATCCACTGTCACTTACAGATTATCATATTTATTGGTGTATAACCTGTTGGTGTTTATCATAGCACTGAATCCAAGAAAAGTAATTACAAAGTTCACAGGCTTTCCTATAGAGGGAAGTGGGTCAGTTTTCAGTTCTCCAACTTACTTTCAGGCTTTCTGCAAAATCAGATCAGATTAAATTGATTTCTACTTTGCTCACTTGCAAATATCTAATTAATTAGTAGTAGAAATAAAACTGCATTAAGAAAATCTGGTACCAAAATATATGGATATATGACAAAGTAAATTCTGTGGTTAGAGAACACAAGGCCATTATGATAAATTAATTTACTTTTAAAGAAATCTTGCGACAGGTTCTACTTTTTAGGTGGGTAACTGTATCACAGAGTGCTTAAAGAACAAAATTCCACCTACTTTTCTATGAGGTCTTCCCTTTTCATTTTAAAACTTGCAGACCTGTTTTGCCCTCTCTAATAGAAGAGCCTTTTGCTGTAACCCTTCAGGGCAGTAAGTATCAGTCTGTCTGCTTCCAGTCATGGACTCTTTCAAAGATACAGCTTAGCAGGTCAGCAGAGTAGGCTGGTGAGGAGTAGAAGCACTGCTATCCATGTCAAAGAGCAACTTAAAACCATTCTTTACTTAATCTAGCAGAAATCTTCTGCATTGGAGAAAAGTGTGCAGGACAGGGACTACCAGTGCCACTGTGAGGTTTGGTCCTGCCTTAGTTCATTAATAAGGCACAGAATACACAGAGACACTAGAACTGCACATGCAGCTTATCTTGCTTTTCTCAAAAATACTGAATTTATGACAAAAATATAGGGTAGAGACAGAGAAACGTAGTATCTGTGAACAATATCAAGGGAGTCTCCACAGAAAATACAAACGATGTCTGGGTATTTCTGAACATGAAACGTATTTTCTCTTCACACTTCATTCAGCAGAAAAAGATCCATTTAGCTGAATGACTGGATTTTATATGTGGACTCTAGAAGCACTCCTTAGCAAGGAAAGTCATTAATCTATTTTCAAACCAGTCATAACAATTAGGTCTTAATGAGTGCTTGTCATAAGAAAAGACAGAAATAAGCTGCATTAAGCTAAGGTGATTTCTGTACCTACTCCAGCATGAGGCCCCTGTGCAACATCAGCAACACGTCAACTGCCTGAGGAAAGGTTTGCTGGTGACCTGCAGCAAGGGCACAGATAAATGGCAGATTTTAGAGCTCAGCTAGAGGTGGTATCACCTCCCATCTTTGCTTTGCCAGGGCACTTCATCAAAGGCCAGCAATGCGAAAGTACTCACTTTCTCGTTGCAGAGACCGTAAGTGCACTAATGCACTTATAGTCTAGAAAGGGAACTGTCATTTTTTAGCCAAGATCTGACAGCACTTGACAGACCCAAAGGGTTTGCCCATTGCACTACACCGCAAGGCACCCACTGAGGAGGGTTTTCAGGAACAAAAGAAGACTGGAGCCACATGTGACCATACCCTACATGGGCTAATTCTGGGAGAGGCCTAGCTCTGCATGGCACTTCTGGCACTGCCCACGGTGACAGACAGATGGACAGAGGGCATTTTATCTTAACAGATAATGCAGATAGAGAAAGGAAACTAACTGAAACGATGACTCGAGCTCAAGCGAAGCCTTGTTTCCACACATCCAAGAAAGTTCCCCCTGGCCCAATATTCATGGCTGGATCCAAGACATTTAGTGGTCCTCCAACACATGCACAGGGCAGCCTAATACCAGTACTGCTTCAAAAAGAACTACTTAATGGTTTGATTAACAACTTTTAACAATTGCTCTTCTAATTTCCTCATTTCACTGATGTTTATTTTATTCTACTCTTCCTTCCTTCTCTTGTCAGGCAAATATATGTAGGAGAATTCTAATTAGTCAAGGATATTACTTTATAAAAACTTTGCTAATGACTTTTGCTTATAAACCCTGGGGCACATCAGCTTTTCATGTGTCAACAGCTTCCTGTGAATTCTCATAATTTTGTCTGTAAACTTTGGTTCATACTAGAAAATTACCTCATCACTTTGTATGAGAACTTCAATAAATACTTGAAAATTAATGACTGACTCATATAGCTTAATGTATCAAAAGAAGGGCACTCAGAATTAGCTGAAGAGATCCATTCATTTGTTTATGGATTTTTTAATGTGTTTTTCAAGAAAAGGCCACACAACTTTATCACATGAAAAACTTTCTAGTTAAGACTTTAAATGAATCTCTTTTTTTTTGTCAGTTCAGCTGCCTTAGCCCCAGCTGCACTTAGGTCTCTTAGCTTTAGGGCAGGCTTTTTCAAAAAAAAACTATCCACTCTGCTAGTTGCTCTGTTGAAAGCATCACCAGCATGGTGTTATGGATCACAGAAGTTGACCTGGCTTGAATTATGTCCTTTGGTTGCATTTTTCCCACCATCTCCTCTTTTTTTATTACTTAAATCATTGTTCCTAAGAGATATTTCGCTATAATTGTCCTAAATGGTTCTACTACAACTTTACAGCTTACATCAGAGCAAGAAAAGTTTTGCCAACAGAGAGAAGAAGGTGCTTTTGTAGGCAACAGCTTTGCCTGTGAAAGTTTCTCTGAAGTCATACAAAAGGGACTCAATCAAAATGATTAAAGAATCTAAAATACTGGAAAGTGTTCTATTTCTCAGAAGCAGATAACTTACACTTTACAGAGTAATTGTAGATGATATGGCATACATATCAGTGTGATCTGCTTGGTAGAATGTGGCAGGATTGAACAAGCATTCACGACCTCAGAAAGATGCCAGAACACAGGTAAAAATCTTACCATGATAAGAGCCACATCAGAACCATTCTGTTTGTGTTTTCAGTCAGGTTGTGGTTTCCCTTGTGTCAAAGCCTGAAGAAGGAATTACTACCTGGGCTGTACTGCCGCAGCGCTATCTGTCCGGCTAGCTGTCTGACCGCAAGCGCTGGGTGCCCGCCCGCAAGGGAGGGGATGATGGAGACCGCTCGCAGGGCATGGGAGGGATGGCGGAGATCCAGCGGGGGTCCAGCCAGCCCACCGATGGTGAGGGCACGCCGAGAAGGCAGGAAAAAGAGGCGGAGGGCCTCTCTCGAGGACAAACACGGACTTTACTGCATCTTGAAAAGTCATGCAGAAAGCGCGGGGCAAAGCTGCTACTGGCCTTTGTTATACCCTCACAGGATGGGGAGGGGACAACAGACAGCCGATAATGCAGGGACATAGCATTTGAACTTGGTGGGCAAAGGGTACAGAACCAGTGGGAGCCAGCATGGGAGGAGAGGAATAGCGTGGGCTAAGGAGGGATTGGGGGACATAGAACTTTCTGGGGGAAGTGCCAAATACAGGGGATACACGGGGGAGGAGAGGGCAGCAGTCAATCATGGGAGTGTCATATTGCTGGCTGCGGCATCGGCCACAGCTCACTGCAACAGTGTATAGCACCAGAAGACCATAGGAAAGCTGTTGCTGCAGACAGAAGACCAGGCAAAGGCTTTCGTAAGCTTTCGGTAATTCAGGAACTATGTGAAGTGCCCTTGTCTCCAGAACCTGTGTATTATTTCACCTTTAAGATTATATGAAACCCAGGCCAAAATCAGACCAAACAACAGCTTTCAGCTTATCTTTGAGTAAAGGATTACAAGCAGGAACTCTGGTTCAATATTCTTTTTCCAGGGTATAGTTTTTTAACCACTCCGTCAGTAATCTTCACACCTTCCACACTATTAACACATTTTTTTGCCGTGATAACCATGTACAGCAAAAGAATATATGACTATTTTTCCTTCTTTGTGAGGGGCTACAGCCTCACCAGTAACCAGTACAAAGTAACTGTCACAATGACAAGAACTACAGGCTCAAAACCTAAAATGAAAATTTTGCCTGTATATATGTTTTTAACAACTGTTGACAGCAGCAGACTGAGAAAACAGGAACGGTGCACTTCAAAAAATGCTTACCACAGTTTCATTATGTCAGACAGTAACTGAAAGTCAGCTGAGCTTTAGGGAAGGCACAAATGGGAACTTTTAAAGATATAATATACCCTTCTGACCTTTAAACAGATAAACACCAAATACAGAGCAAAGGGAGCTAATTTAATAAAATAAGGGTTTGGCAGTGAGTGTTTATTTGTCTTGGAGGACTTTTTTCTTTTTTTAAAGAGCACCATTCATGTTGCTCATTTTCAGTCTTGGTTCATCCCTGATGGATCATTTTCTACTTACTACCCTTATTAAAAAATACTAGACTATTTCACAGCAGTAGTCCCAATCACTGTAGCAATACAATATTGTGTATTATGTTATGCATCCTAAAAATGCTCCATAAATATTGAAGAGTAGACCACAACACTGAAATCTACCTTGAATAAAGGTAGCCTGTAGTTATTTAAGCCAAAGAACTTAACTGTCTCTACCCAAACACTGCAGTTACCCATTTGCATCCTTCTTGTTGCTAAGGGTTCAATGTAAGTGTAAGTATGGCTTTACCTGAGTTTTGATTCCTTTTTTGTCATCTATAGGAGAGCTGAGGCCTCTTTAGAAATCACATGACAGTGAATACCACACCAATGAAAACTGGACTTTGACTTTCGAAGTCAAAAAAATCTTGAAAAATCTTCAACTCGAAGCCCATACACTAAAATGGTTTTCCTGAATTTAAACTGCACCACACTGGATTATGCTAAAAGCTTTGGAAGTATCACCATGCAAGCCCATGTCAACACATAGCCCTTAAAAAGTTTTTTCAAATCATTTTCTAAGATGCTAAATCCATTTATGAAGTTTCAGAAGAGGAAACACAGAGAAGGGATGAGAAATTAATATTTTCTAGTCTGAACATTGTTTCTAACACTACTCTTTCATGCTAACAGTGCTATTAAGAGGTTATTTCTCATGAAGACCATTTCCTGTAATATTCAATCTGCTTCAGCTTGGTTACCAGCAGCTGCTTGCCCAGGACTTTGGTGAGGGACAAGAGGGTTAGCAAGAGGGACAAGAGGGTTAGTTTCTGTCTGCACCATTGAGAGAGCACACACTTTCAGGTGGACACAAAAATTCTGATATTGCTCTATTACATTTGGTCTACATAAATACATTCTGTATCAAAGATGAAGATATGTTTATAATTATCTATCATCACAAGATATATAATCTTGTGTCATTTAGATATCTACTGCATCTTCAAAAACAGAATAGAAGAAAGATATAACTTCACTAATATACCGTTTATTTTAGTGTGGAAGCACCTACAATTACATAGATGTTAAATAACCATAGCCGATTAACTCTGTTTAGTTGTACACTACAGTTGAGCACAATTTTAGGATCCATTTGAAGTTAATTATATGTTCTTTTAATAATGAACATTTTTGTATTTCATAAAACAGCTACTAGGAAAATGCTTTTATGACTATTAAGGCCATGTTGATGTCCAAGAGATACCAGGTAGGTATCTCTATGAAATGCATCCAACTTTTTTCTCTCTCAGTTTCAAACACTGGAATAGGTTCTCATAATCACAAAATGTCAAGCAGTATTTTTCTGGAATTCAGACACATGTAACACTACTATTGTGTCTTCTCTTCTTATGACTGAGCACTAAGAATGTCTTCACAACATTATTTTACTTTATGGACAACCACAGCTTCAAGGTCTGGTGCATTCTACTCTTCACAAGCCTTGTGTTACATTAAGCAATACAAGTGGTAAACAATTAGGTGCAAAACAAGGAGAAACATTCTCTCGACACTCCCAGTAAATCCATGCCTCCAATAATTACTGCCAAATATGAAGAATAAAGCAGCAAGATGGCTCAGCTACCTGCTACTTATTAGTAACTTTAAGAAAACTATTTGTGTGGAAGTCATCAAGAGGGTTTTATTGATGGTTAGGCAAAGACAAACATATATTGGCTTCAAGAAAAATAAATTATAAAAACATTGCATCTACCATACTGCATCATCAGCATGACCTCTCAGAAAAGTCAGCCAGACATCTAAAATTACTTCCCTTTATTGTAAAAGCTGTGCTGCGAAATAATACTTCAAATTCATCTCCTTTCTCACCCACCAGTTTTGCTTGTATTCAAAATTTTTGATTCCTCCTCTTCCCGCTCTATGCCTCCATCCTGGTGAACTCAATAGCTTCTTTTGTCAACATTTGTGAGCATCCTTTTTGTACATGACTATGCCATTTCATTTTTTTAGTTGTGACATAAAAGCAAAGGATCTTTTCTTAAACAGATTTGAAAACCTCAGCCCTCAGCTGAGCCTCTTGATTCATTCAGGCTTGGAAAATAAGACTTTTAGTTTGGCTGCTCTGGGAAAGGCAGAATCAGAGGACTGTACTTACAAGAGCTGTACTAGAAATCACTGGACAACATTAAATAGTTCGGTGGGGTTTTCTTCTGTTTGCGATCTGCAGCTCAAAACTGTAAATGTGCAGGAACGTATTTAAATTAGGGGAACTCCTGAAGGGATCCAGCAGAGAGTGCACCCCAGCGCTTGGGATCAGGTTGCAGCCATCAAGCTGGGAGACACTCTGGTATCAACACTGTGTGAAAGACACTTCAGGAACTGAGAAGTTAAGGCGAAATCAAAGTTGAAAGTCAAGGCAATAGCATTGTCAAGTGTCAGAAAAATTAATCAAATATGGCCATGAAGGTGGTTTTGCAGGAAGTACAGGATTGCTGTCAGGAGTCTGGGTCCAAAAGAGAAGGGATGGAGTAAGAGCAGGGAACACAAAACCCAAATGCCTGCTCAAACAAAGGAGCAAGGGTCAGAACTGGGAATCAGAGATGACTTTCCATGTCATATGGAAACAATGAGCAGCCCAAAGCAACTGATGGCCTCATTTTTACACCCATTAGATGTAGCAGATCACACAGCAGTTTTACAGACTAGTTCTCCAGTGGTTAGGATTGTTGGGCTCTTTGCTGTCCAAGCTGAAGCCCAGACAGTGACAGAAGAGTTCAGTTGTCCAGCTGAAGTCTAACAGACTAATAACAACCTTTAAATAAATCTTAACAACTTTCAGAACTGCACAGCAAACACTAGTTTTTGTGACTTCATTTTTACTCAGTCATAACTGAAACTTCCTCCACCTCCCAATGGAGGTTTCAGAGTCATGATACAGACCTGAGTGTTGCAAAATGAATTGCTGTGGGAAATTAAATTTAGTTAACCATAACCAGTGCCTGGGACACCTCTATAAGTATTATATGTTTCTCATTTGACAGCCCCGCACAAATGCAACTGACAATCTAATAACAAGTAAGATTTACTTATAGCTTTAAAATCTTGTTGTATGGCATTTTTTGATTCAGTAATTCCAGGGGGGTGCAGGGGGGGATGAAACCAGATTAAAATTTACATAACAGCAGTTTCCTGACTTTGATTATAATGGACACAAGGAGATTTTAGGATGCTGCAACTGCCCTATGCATTTTACACAGAGTATGAAGTGCTGGGAAGAACAGTGACTGACAGGGTAGGAGGAGATGCAGATCTGTTCCCTGGATTTCAATTCACTGCTTGTTCTGCCTAGAAATCTCTGAGAGGTAGTACTGTCTGCTTGTAAGCTGCCTGCCCTCCATGGCCTCACTCTGTGAAGCATGAACTTGTCTATCAGGACTGCTATCACAACTGCCTCAAATGGAATTATTCCGTTTAGAGTCTCTCATCCTCCCAGAAACAAATGCTGCAAGCATGATCTGCACGTAGGTGTAGTTACACCTACGCAGATACTAATCACAGATTAAACTAGACAGATGAATCATCAGAAGTCAGTACCCTCTATAAACACAGATATTTAATGCATAGATAGATGACTGGTAATTGTCTGCTGATAATCTCTGTCAGTTTGATGCAATAGTATAAAGTTTTATTTTAGGCTCTAGCCACAAGTATAGGATAACCTCAGACTTACTTAACAACTTTTAGGGCAGAAAAAGGCACGAATTCATAATACGACTGCTAGTTCATTACTACAGCACAGGACAGAAAGCAATCTCTTTATCATGGACTGACAAAGGATAAACTCTGAGATGGAGTAAGGAGATCACAACACCCTCTGAAGGCACACCTGCGTTTGAGTAAAATAATTCTTTTCAGCAGTGTTTTAAAATTTCATCTCCGCTCCAGCTTCAATCAAGTGCATCTTGCGTAACAGGAATACAGTTCAGACCAACTCAAGCGACAAAGTGCTAAAGGATGTTTTACATAGGACTCACATCATGACGAGACTTGCTAAGAATTCTGCTGGAAGAACTCAAGGAAGAGATGAGCAACTTTAATAAGATCAAGGTAAATGAAAGAAAAATTTAAAAGAAGAGAAGAAGAAGAAAAGAAAGGCCAATGTAATAGAAATTTTTTCTGACTACAAAGACTGAAGAGATGAAAGGCAAAAGGAACTTCATGTGTTTTCTACCTTCTTGTTTTTGGACTCAGATGCACTGGCGCATGTCTGCAAATGTCAGCGAGTCAGAAAGCAAATCAAAAGAAACAGCTCTGATCTGGAGAGTGTGCTTTTGAAAGGAATACTTCTGCTAAGAGTGTAATGTGGCACATCAGGACACCTGGATAATGAGGGGCAGCAGATGAGAAGGAGGATGAATTATGTCAGCTCCTAAATGAGAAGGCTGATGGCAGAGATGGGTCCATTTTGCTGGAGCTTTCATTAGGAATCATTTGTGTAAAAGCACTTTGGGCCTCAGCTTTGGAGCACTCTTTTCTGTACAGAATGGGTGCTGTTGGACATGAAACATTTCCAGAACTTTGCAAACACTGAGCTAAAGTCCATTTCTGTCTACCTTTTCCTAGACCTTCACAGGATATTATGAAGGAAATTATCTAAGTGCCATGACTTATGAACTGCATCTAAAAATGATGATTTATCTTTTAAGATTGTTAACTGATTCAAGAATTGCTTCTGATATCCAGAGATTTGTGTTATACACTTTTAACATGCAATATTCATATACAAATACAATGACAAATGTGATTTTTCAAATGACATTAAATGAAAAAGAAAAGAAATTAGTACAAAATTTAACAGAAGTTTAAATAAGCTTTTGAGGTTTTGTTGAAAAGCTTTAGACATCAACTTTCCAATGGAAGTTCAGGAGAAATCAGGATAAGTGCAATTATTCTAATGAATAAATAAAGGCCTCAACAGAGCAAGTTGAAAATATCATAAAAAGGAATAGCCATGAACTCTTTCATTTACCTTTTAGCAACACATTGCCTTGATTTACAATTACTGTGAAATAAAATAGGAGGAATGTGTAATCAAGAACGACTTAGCTTGTGATAAATAAAGAATTCATACTGTAATGCTATTTACTTCCACAAATATTCATGTACTCATGAACATTCAGATTATTCAAAGTGCTGAAGGAATCGAAAAGCATGATCTCATTTAATTTATAAATAATCAGTGAAACTTAAATAGCTAAATAACAAATACAGAACTATATTAAATCTTTTTGATTACAAATGCATTTGGTGAACTAATTTAGAAACTGGACATTGCCATGTTTTTCATTAAAACAAGTAAGTTCTCTGTTGGCTAATCATGACTTACAAGCAACATGACAAACAGGACAAGAGAGAGGACAGGTCATGTCAGGAAATGATCAAGCACCAGCATTACATTTTGACCTGTGCTTGGACTAGTTCTAGCATTTGATTGTCTCAAAAAAATTAGGCTCTTTTTTTCGTGATTTTTTGTATTATTCTGCTACCCAGTTTCACTCAGAGCTACAAATGGAAATGTTGGGGGAAAAAGAATACTTGAAAACAAAGCCATGAGTGATGCTATTTCAAAGCCAGCCAGGGATGAAAGAAAATCAAAGGAAGTCTGTTCTAATGAGATTTCTCCTCCAAAGATTTTCGGATGCACTTGGATACACATTTGAACCCTTCAGGGTTTATCTATTGGGAAAAGAATTTCTGGGCAATCCTCTTACACTCACAGGCCCAAGTTATGACCTGGAACATCTTGTTGTGCTGGAAGTGATAAAGCAATGAAACTGATAGGTTTAGAGAATTAAAAGGTTGGAACTGAACCAGGAAAAACACAAGATAATTAATTGGATCCCATTAACTTTTTCAGTGTGCCTGGTATCATACCTCAAATGCAAAGCATTTCCATAAAAGCAAAAGATAAATATTTCATGTTATAAATGAAGGTGCAATCTGTTTTTATCTGGATGTATCCACATCAATGCTGGTTTTCATCTGAGGATGCATAATTGAGATGGCAACAGAACGGCAGAGAGTCCTTAATTTGAGTTGTCCAGGGCAGAGTGAATTGATGGAAATTCACAGTTTTGCAAAAAGAAAAAGGTTTTGCTGACTGACAGCTTTTAAGCACAGCTGCTTTCTGGGAACTTGGGAATTGCACATTTTGCTTTAGCTTTGGTATGTTGCCACTTTAGTCCTTTAAATCTCTGTCCAAGACAGTAAAGATTTGTGAATGAAATAGTCTAGAAATAGAGTTCCAGAACACATTTTTCCTGACTCCTAAGAGGAATAAGCTACAACATAAGGGCAACCTGTTCACTAGAGTCCCTGATAATATCAAAGAGTCATGAGTCTCACAGATGGCTCAAAAGTCTGTCCTCCTTCTGACCCAAAAGCTCCAGATGAAAAGAACTGTGGGATACTTAAAATTCTTATGGATAGTCATTTTGGGGGCTAATGCATGTTGAGATGGAGAGAAAGTTTGAAGAAATTTGGGCATACAACTTTGGTTTTACAGGGTTACCAACACTCAAGCACAAATTTGTTCAATGAATAAGGGCTGCTAGGAGTGAGGGAAATTTCTCCATCACCTTTATTCTTTTCTGTTCTGAGTAACAGTAGGAGATAGCCCACAGCAGCAGAGAAACACACAGCAGCATCCCCGGAACATGGGGCTGATTTGCAGTTCCCATGAAGACAAGCATGGTCATTGAGAGAGAAGTGTCCTTTCTCTAAAATTTTCCTTAAAGTTTTGTCAGCCTTCTTATTTTTTAAAGAATCACGTGGTTCAAATCATTGCAATTCTGATTCTTACAATTCCAGATCCAGATGAAGTGGTTTTAAAAATTAGTTCTATCACTGCCTTCTCATTGCAATGAATGGAGAGAAACAATTAAGGGCAGAATCCGCTTCATCACTTGCAAAGCTCAAGGCAAAGAAATGAAAGAGCCAGTCTGATTTCTCTCTTCTGTGTATTTACAACATTCTTCCTACATACGCATACTCCCTTTGCTTGCTAAAACAACACTTTCCATTATTATCAGCCTTGCCTTCCTGAGCAGCATCCTGTGTTTTCTGAGCCAAAGACAGTGTGCTTTGAAAGCCATCCTGCATTTCTAGAGTAGACAGGGATTGGTAGCATTTGCATAGATTTGTTTGGACAAAAAATGTCATATGTTACTTCAAAGACAGCAGGGTTGGTTTTTTTCTTCCAATGTTTTCCCCATATGTTACTTGCCAGAAATTTTTAAGGTCTAGAGCATAAGCCAAGAGCAGCTTTTACTTGTTTCTCAGCACTGATTTCACATTTTCATTAATTAGAAGTAGGAGAAAAAATTGCAAAATTAAAATAATCCAGACATACTATTTGGATTTTATATTTATTCCTGTGACTGTGGACAGGATTCAGAACAAGACTTACTCACAGAAATAAGCCATGAAGGAATCAGAAAAACATATCTTCTCCCAAAACTTTTAAACATTATGGGTGAGAGACTGTCTGAATCCTGTATTCATTTTAACAGACCATGCTGAGCAGAAAGGCTTTGCAGAGGATGAGCTGAAGGTCTAGGTCCTTAATTAGCTCACTGGATTTTTGCAGAGATGAGCAAGGGCCAGAAGGATGCCAGATGGGAGCAGTAGCCAGGTGGCTGATGCAATTAGTCTGACAACACAAAACTCAACACCAAGTCAGGCACAAACAGCTGTTGTATTTATCACATAGAACAAAGGCAACAAACAACTGGAAGGAAGAATCACAAGTCCTGATGCAGGACATGAAACTGGATGATTGTAAACACTAAGGAAAACATAACAACACAGTAAGCATGACTGGACATTGCACTGAACAGGATGGGCTATTCAGAAATTATGGAGATGACACTAAGGAAACAGAAAGCAATATGGAAAAGAATTCCAGTTTATGTCAAATCAGAGCCAGAAACCTACAAATCAGGGATCATAAATGTGGTGGCTTTATTTACTAGAGGTGGGAAAGTGATATTGGCAACTACAAGGTGTGATCTCAATCAGAAAAAATATTAATGAATGGCTATCATATATAAAACACCATGACAGAAAACATGTTCTTATTTGCTTGGTAGGTGATTTTCTAGGGAAATTAGGTAAAATCTAATCCACCAGACTTAAGGAATCAATCAACATGGTCTCAGATGAAAAATCATTATTTAAGGTGCAGAAGATATAGAAGAACTATAAGATGGGTAAATAGCTATCTGCTATGAGGGGAAGATTGCTGGTGATTACAGTTCTACAGCAGTCTAATACAGCAGTAATATTTTAATTAACAGGACATAAAGAGGAGCTGACAAAGTTATTTTCTAGTGCCAGAAATGGAAGAATTGTCAACATAAAGGAAAGTTTGGGGGTTTTTAATAGGAAGACCATGATGCTGCTAAGTTCCATCAGTGTTGTAAAAAGTCTTTCATAGCACTGTGCTTCTAGGCTCTGTACCAGAATTACAATTTCTGGAGAAATTGTACAAAGTGGAGAATCATACTTTTTAAATAAACAAAAAGACAGCACAACAGTGGTGAAGTGTTATCACTGTAAATATCAAGAAATGTGACTCTGAGCATGATAAACTCAATTCATGGCATGTACATGGTAAAGTATTTCCAGTGAAACAGATTGGTATTGTGCATTTACGTTGTAACAGGCTATACCAGACAAATGTGATTCTATTCAGTCTTGTTTGAGAAAAAAACTACTTAAATTTGATCAAAGAGTGTTCCTGAAGGGAAAGGAGAAGTTGTTTTAGGAAATGGCAACTGTTTGTCCAAGCAAAGTGTGCACTGATGGAGGGTATGACTGCTCTTGTACAAATAGAGGAGAAAAATTATTTAAGCTAAATAAAAAGGAAAACTAACAAAGACATTTACAAACCAGAAACAAATACAGGTATTCTAATCTCTAAAGCAGAGAGGTTCTGAAACAATCAGAAATTGGTAGGAGTACCAGAAAAATTTTCTAGGTTTATGATGAAGCTAGTATATGAAAAATATTTTGTGATAGGAGTTCAAAGATCAAGTACCTGATCTTTTTTCATGCTTGGGTGTGCCACACTGCTCCCTCACTGCTCCACTGTACCCCCTCCACAGTTTGCAAAGTGACAACAGCTAGGTAGGTGTTCTCTCACACTGAGCCTGGGCCTGATGCAGTGGCTGCTCACCTCAGTTCTGTGATCAGGATCCTCTCATCATGCTAACAACCTTTTGTCAGTGCTCCCTTAAATATTATACATATATATATATAAAAATATATACATAAAGAGTTAATAACTAGCTGTTGTATAGAACTCAGTTTATAAAGAAAAAGACAGTTGCACATAAGGATTTAGTATTTCTTACTAAGAGATATTCTTGAACATAAGTAGGGAAAGGACTACACTGGAACCAGTGCTGTGCTCTTCCTTAGAGCCACCAGAACCCAACATGAGACAGATGTCTCCATCAATAACCACAGAAACATGAAATTTGAATATTTGGCAAAACACAAATCCATCCAATCTCAAAGAACAGGCTCTGACTACTAACTTAAAGGGTATTTCTGCAGCTGAGGGTCAATGGCATGCAGCTGAGCATGCCTCCCACTAAAGGACTTAACACTATGCACTGCTCAGGGCACAGTGAAATTGAGACTGATGATTGTCTGCTAACTCCACTGACTCAATGACAGCACACTTGAAATTTTTATTATCTGCTTCCTGGTACATTAACTGGGCTGACTTACACCTCAAACTGCCATAGCAGTCAGAGTCTAAGCTCCTCTCATGACCATTATAAACAGTTGCATTGAATTCTTGCTCATTATTCCTTGTGAAAGAAAACCACTACGCCTGGATTATTGCAAATCTGTCTCCATTAAAGCAGTACTGTGTGAGTCACTGTCTGGGGATATGCTGTAGCTCTACAAGCAGCTCTACAAAAATCTCTATGGAAATAAACTCCTTAGTACTGGGAGAATGTGACCTGGAGAGAGCTCTGTCCCACATATCCTTCTTGCCATGTGAGCGTGGGATAAGTAACTTCAGACAGAAGTGTGGAAGCTCTCTTCTCAGTAAGTGGTATTAAGCATATTCACCTTAGCAGTGAGGCCTGCGGGGAGCCAGTGTGTTCAGGAGATGATGTATTGTTATCTGCTGTGAATAAATGGAGACTGCAAATCTCAATAAAAAACCAAATTGATTAGATGCAGAAAGCATGAAAGTGCAGTCAGTATCATAAGTGCCTCCAAGAGTTTCCTAAGGCAGGCTTAGTTTCTCACAGTAGCTGCCTTCTATAGATCCAGTATGACAGTCTTGTGTGTATGCTACTCTTCCACTGCACTGTGTTCTGACTCAGAGAGGTGACATGATGCCAACATTAATTTTCTAGAAGCTGTGTTTCAGGCTTTGATCCCTTACATCCTGACCAGAAAAACTGGAAGCTTCACCTCTTCATTTCCTTCC
Source organism: Machaerirhynchus nigripectus (assembly GCA_013397975.1). Lineage (NCBI taxonomy): Eukaryota > Metazoa > Chordata > Aves > Passeriformes > Dicruridae > Machaerirhynchus > Machaerirhynchus nigripectus. Next base: position 788,251 of record VZRQ01000574.1, read on the forward strand.
TATTCAGTGTGGTTATCTTATTTACAATAACAGATCAAATTTAGAGGATACATATATTTAGTTATATTTCTCTGATGAGGATGTTGCATAGGAAAAGATCCCTGCTGTTTTAAAGTCAAAAGTTCCACAAAGTAAAAAAAAAAAAAATTTTAATAACCATAATATAAACACACACCGTCTTCACTTTCTTTATTCAATGAGGTATGAGAAACCCTATAATGAATTCAAAGATGTCATTTTCTTGCTAGAAACCTACATCTTGAGAGGCACAATCATGACAGAGAGCCCAAAAAAGAAGGCCTTCCCCTCAAAAGAATCAAATGTCTTTAAAATCACCAGTGTTCTGATAAGGCTGGCTGGTAACGCAGTTGCAAGAGAAGTTGCCCTGCACCTTGCACGTCTACTATCCTTTTGCTGTATTATGCATATATTGATATCTGAGACTTTTCTTACAGTTTCAGTTTCTAGAAACCTCGAATCCCTAAGGCTTTCTAGAGGATAGGAAAATAGAGTGCATTTTCGTACATGATGAATTTTTCTGAGTACTCCTGCTAGTAAGACTATTCATTTGCTGTAGTAAATCAAGATTCACATTTTGGGGTTGGCATATCAGCCCAAAATTTCAGGATCTAGACACCTCTTTCATTATCATTCCTTAGAAGTGTATCTCTTTTCATCCACAGATATAACCCTGTTTCCCCATTTCCTGCATCCTGTCACAGTCAAGCTGCACAGACAGGCTGTAAGATGCCCCTGACTGCTTCACAGTGCTTTTAAAAAGGGTATTCACCCTCTGTCTATTGTCATCTCTCAGGAAAAGTTTTTTTGATACAAGTCAGCCCCCTCTTCTGTTAGAAAGGAGGAAGAACTATATTCAGGGAGGGTTTCAGGCCACCATGATGCACAAATATCCATGTTTCCTTCTACTGCATTCAATTTATGATTCTTAATTAAACCCATCTGATGAGTCCATATGACTTAGGCTTCAAGGGCTACTTAAAGGAGGTTATTTGCCAACCGACTTGGGAATCATCCAATTAAGAGGTATCTATTTAGTTCAAATATAAATCATATCCCTATTGGGTCATCTCTGAACTCTTTACAATATGGCATCTGCACTGATGCACAAAAACAGTAGCATAGCTGACAGTTGTAATAGATCCGTGTGTATTAGGAGTGGCTGCAAATTCAACAGCTCTACTATTCAGTAGTTACATGTGGAATAACAGATGAGATCTCTAAGGACTCTTAGAGGGATTTGATCAGAGTAGAGGAAGCAAGACAGGCGAATTCTCCATTTGTCAGTGGTGATCCCACAGAAGCTAGCTGGCTAATTAGCTAGTCAAATAACATGACATTCAGCTAACAAGACCACAAGGTAAGTAGCTACAATAACTAGATTAGATTCCTTCTGTCAGAGTAACACTCACAACTTCCTTGTATTGAGGATGCTTAGAACTGTGTGTAGGTGGCAGAATATTCTCTGTCCAGAAATTTGCAAAATCAAGGTCCTGAAGTCCCTAAAAAGTCTTTGAAAAGTTTGGGTTTTTTTCACTGCCCTCTCATCTTCTAAGTGGCTTCATCTAGCACCATATGCAGCTGTGACTTAAGACTTGAAAGAACACTCGTGTTTTCATATTCTACACCTACTACATACAGCAGAGACACTGCTTAATAATGTCACTAAACTCTGTAAAATTCTTACTTAGTCGAACAATTAGTTTAATTAGACAGAAGGTTAATACAAATACCCTTTACTGGGAAATAAGCTGTGCTGACTTATTTGGTGGTTCCCAATTCCACAATTCCCATAACCATTTTTTCCCGATCAACATCCTTTCCAACATAATTGGAGAGTGAAGAAATATGTGAAAATTATATTAATTGAAAAGCATTTTCAAAGGCAGTCAGTACTAATGAGACCAACCAGAAAAGTATAGCCAGCTATAAAATTAAAATAGCATGATGCTTAACCCTTTGCTAAGGATGGTAATTAGCAGGAAGGTTAGGCTTAGTATTAATGAGGTAGCATTTTTATTTCATTGAGATTAAGTTTAACAAGGCAATCAGTCTAGGCTAGGAAGGAACAGTTGCTAAATCCCATCCACAGCAACATGAAGAGGCAGATGCAAAACACTCTCCTTAGAAAATATAAAGGAAACAACTGTTACATGAAACCTATGTTATGCGATATCTCTGGGTATTTTAAGGGTATATGGATTATTCAAGAGGCCAAATCATGGATCTTGTAATCTGAAGTCACTTTATAGAATCACAGAATTACAGAATGGGAAAGGTTGGAAGGGACCACAGTGGGTCACTGGTCCAACCTCCCTGCTCAAGCAGGGTCATCCTAAAGCACATAGCACAGGATTACATCCTGGTTTTGAAGAGATTCTCCAGTGAGGGAGACTCCACAACCTCTCTGGTCAATCTGTTCCAGTGTTTCGTCACCTGTGCGGTAAAGAAATTCTTCCTTATGTTCAGGTGGAACTCCTGTACATCAGTTTCTGCCTATTGCCTCTTGTCCTATTGCTTGGCACCACTGAAAAGTGCCTGAATCCTTCCTCTTGGTATCTTCCCCTCTAAGTCACCTCTTTTCAAGGCTTAACAGGACCAGGTCCCTCAGCCTTTCCTTGCAAGTGAGATGCTCTAGTCCCGTGATCATCTTTGCAGCCCTCCACTGGACCCGTTCCAGGAGGTCCACGTCTCTCTTAGACTGAGGAGCGCAGAACTGGACACAGCACTCCAGATGTGCCTCACCAGGGCTGAGTAGAGGGGCAGGATCACCTCCCTTGACCTGCTGGCAGTGATCTCCCTAATGCAACCCAGGATACCATTGGCCTTCTTGGCCACAAGGAAGGGCTCACTGCTGGCTCATGGACAGATTGTTGTCCATGAGGAACCCCAGATCCTTCTCTACAGACCTGCTTACAAGCAGGTCAGCCCCCAGCCTGTACTGGTGCATGAGGTTATTCTTCCCCACATGCAGAACCCTGCGTTTGCCTTTGCTGAATTTCAGATGGAACAGGCTGCCCGGGGAGCTTGTGGAGTCTCCCTGTCTGGAGACATTCAAAACTCACCTAGATGAGTTCCTCTGTAACCTCCCCTAGGTGACCCTGCCTTGGCAGGGGAGTTATACTAGGTGATCTCCAGAGGTTCCATCCAGTCCTAACGATCCCATGAATCTCTGCCCATCTCTCCAACCTGTAAAGCTCCTTCTGAAGGGCTGCAAAGAACTGTGGGGTATGGGCCACTCCTCCCAGCTTTGTGACATCAGCGAACTTGCTGAGGAAGCATCTGCCCCTTTGTCCAAGTCACTGATGAATAAGTTAAACAGTACTGGCCCCAGTACTGGACACTCTTCAAACTCCCAGCCTAAAATCAGTTTTCTTTCAGGAGTACATAAATGCACGATGTGGAGGTAATATGTGGGGAGTCATTCTTGTCATCCAATGCAACCAGCAGTCCAAAACTTTCCCATAGCCTTTAAACACTTCATATTGCACAGAAGACATCACACACTTCTGCCCTTGGCCTCATAGTGACTGTCCAGCATCCTCATCTCTGCAGTTATTTTATATTCATGAGAATGCTACTTTTCAAATTATCTGCATAATATCTTGTCTCTTCAATAGAGTAAAAAAAAAANAAAAAACAAAAAAAACCCTGCGTAGACAAGGGAAATACTATTAAAATTAATCCTACAGATCATCTCCTTTTCTATTACTTTTGCTCCCTTCTCAAACTAGGTGGGGATGGATTTGAATTCTCTTTCTGGAGTGCTGAGGAGGAAATTACATACACCTTGCCCATCACTTCTGCCAAAGCAACTGTGTGACTTTAGCTGGCTTTGAGTCTTAATTTCGACACACTGTGCCATACTCAGAGTCTCTGTTCTAACAGTGTGATGAAGTGTCATGCTTAACTTTTTCCACTAAGTGTATCTGTAGCTGGGTGGTGGGATTAGGCAATAAAAAGCACAAACTTCATTCTTCACTTCCCTTGTCCTGTAAGGATTTCTATTCTTCTGTATGGGCATGAGTCCATATGCATATGGGTGATTGCAGAGCAGATTGCTCTGGAATGAGGCTCTCCCCAAGTATGCAAGTGCCCACCAGTGAAAGCGGCGTTTAAAGTACGGGTTTGGGCTAGGGATCCTTATTGCCATACCTTGTCTATTTCCTCAGCATTCAGCAGAGTTTTGACTCCTCTTTGCTCGGTACCTATGTTCTCTATGCCATAAAGATATACCAAGCACTCACAGACATTGTCCTCCTTGGCATCGACTTTGGAATTAAGAGGATAATTAACAGGGAAAATTATGAAGAGAGAGTTTGTTTAGACATATCAACAATATATTCTGGGGTACCAAGTAGCTTTTGGCTAAATTGCTCTTTGCCTCTCTCCTTTAGTATCTTGAATCTCTGCACTGAAGGTTGGCAGTTGATCAAGAATCTGAGTCATTTTCAAATACTACATATTATTATTAAGTAGCAGTCCCATCCATACTGAGATAACACCTCATTATAGTTCTTAAGGAGACCTGAGTATTTGTAGACTTCAGGAATCAGACATCCAGAGCTGATGGATGGAAAAGGTTGATCAGCCCAACCACCATCAGCCCAACCACAACAGATTTCTCTCCAACATTTTCAGGTAGTTAAAACACTCCAGAAAGCCTTGTGAGCAACAGACAAATTTGAATAAAGAATAATGCCATATATATGGGCCTACTGAAGTACTGCCAAATACTTCTCACAGTCAGGGCTCTGAAAATCCCCTCCATTTTTTCAATCCAGAAAATTGTATATGTCATGACACAAAAGGATTACTGAAACCTATAAAGGTTGAGATATTGGTTATCTCTGCCAGTGCTCATACAAGACTCTATTAATGCAGGTTAATGTGGTAATAAAGCATTTGTTAACAGCAGTAATTGACCAATTGTGAGAAAATATGCTGTATTTAATGAATAATGTCAGGAAGACAGAGTGCACAGAAACCTGCTGGCATCGCTATTCATATTTTTGCTGTCTGTGGTACTGAGTATGGGTAAATGGCTGCTTCTAATGGCAAATTGTTGTCAGAGCCCATTACCCCATGAAACAGCAAAACTGCACTCTGTGATAAACTACATGAAAACAGGAGTTCAAAGTAAACTCAGAAGCTTTCTCTATAGAAACCTGTTGCTCCCCAATGGCTTAAATTTCTTACATGAACTCCCCTGCCAAGGAGAGTCACTGGTCTAACAGAAGAACTAGCTTTTCCAAACAGTCCAGCAATTCCTCTAGATTAAGCAAGACTAGAAACAAGGCCTCTGGGGCTCTGTGCTCTCTTGAGTCTCTGCAAGAGCTAAAACATAACGTGGAGAGGAAGGAGGGAGAGACAAGTATTTCTGTTAAAAACTCCCCAATAATTGTCCTATCTCAAAAAGATAAAATTTCGTTTCAAGCTTGCCCCCAAAATCTAACAAAATGTGCTTCAAAAGATTTTCATTACTTTTATTTTCCCTCCCCTTCTCACATTTTTCCTGCAATTGAATGCAACATTCTAAATAGCATTCAGACTTCCTTTCATTGCTTTCTTATCACTTTTCTCTACTCTTATCTGATAGTACAGCTTTTTGGAGGCAGAAGTCTTGAAATGCCACTGAGAAAGAAAAAAGGATAAACAAAATACATACCCTCCAGTGGTTTGCTTCCACTAACAAAAAGCAAGGACAATAGAAAGAAAGATAAAAAAATGTTATGTTACTAATTCAACATCTCTAATTTTAAAAACTAAGTGGGAGTTATAAGTTTGAGGAAAGTTTTGCAAATAGACTTTAAAAACTTCCATCAACTTTGGATATTACAAAGAGAGTAGTGGCTCTAGAAACAGTCAAACCAAGGTAGGGCTATGAAAGCATGTCAGTAGGTAGCACTCAAACAGTAGCCAATCTAGCTAAGGACTCTCAGCTTGCCAATTCTGCAATATTTATATAAGAACAAATTCATCTTTTCAGATATTCCTAATGAAACAGGATTATTGCAACTCCCAATATTACAGGAGGAATTAAATTCTTTATGTCAAAGAATGCACTGTCATCATTCCATACTTTCACTGAAATTTGGTAATAAAAGTCAGCTTCAGCTTCCATTTACCTCCTTTTTTCAACAATTCTGGAAACAAAATTCGTGTCTCATGGGATTCACTGGGTTCCAAGAAAGAATTTAGGATTTCTTTTAGAGTATGCTTATCAACAAATGTGCAGTGGTATACAGTGGAAATATGGCTCCAAATTAAGACACTTTAAGTCAAATAAAGAAAACTACTCAGCATAATTACAGCCTAAATTAAACAAACCAATGTTTCCCAGTTTAACTCTAAAAAGTACCAGTGTTAAACTACTTAATTCTGAAAGCATTGCTAATAAATCTTACTATTTCCCAAGGAATAATGAATGGCTTGTAATTTAATTTTTATTGAGCTATTTATAGCACCAAGTCCTATGCTAATTAAATCAAGGCATCAATACCAATTCCTCTAAATCAAGAACTGAAAATATAAATAATACATTAAAACAAGTATATAAATACCATTGTGTTGCCCTGAAAAAAGACAAGCCAAGAACACAAAACAAGAACTAAGGAATTGAGAACTAGAGGGAATTTCTGTGTGGCTGGCTGTCTCATGTAGATTTGTTCAATATTTTATAATGCCTGCTGTATTTTGCATGTATTTCACACCAACAAATAGCCTCCTCATGTAAGTGTTAAGGGCTGACAGCAAAGGTGCCTTCTTTGACCAAAGGGCTTGTGAAAGAAGCTTTTCCCTGTGGATGAGATGAAATAAAAGATACAGAAAGATGAGAGATGCGAGAGGATCACCAGACAGAAGAGCTCCCTCCAGGGGCTCCTCTCCTCTCCTCATGCTGATAGACCTTGCTCCTGCTGCACCAGGAGTCAGAGACAAAACTCCAACTGACTGCACTGGGAAAGTGACAGACTGAGACAGAACAGGATCTTAGGTGTGTGAATGTCACCTTTTAGGTGTGGGCATGGCAAAGTTTAATGGACAAATCACATCAAAAACAAATATGGAGGGAAATATTTATGAATCTTCCTCTGTTTTCTCTGTAAGATATTAATATGTCTTGTTCACCATATTAGAATAATCTCTAGGGACCTCAGTCAAGCTGGAGATCCACTCTATTAATTATTTATATGGAGAGAATCCTGGAATACCTTACAATTTAAGAATACAAGGTTGGAAAAAGTGAGAAAAAAGTGATTTGTGGCACATTTTGGAGATAAGTTAATGCCAGAACATTCCCAGCAGTAGCTCTGGTATTTGCTCATCCACCTCCCAGCAAACAAATTGGCATGCTAATTGTATAAATGTAATGTGAAGGACAAAAAGTCTAAAGAAATCATTCAAGTTCACATGAGAAGCTGCAGAGACAGCAGTAAGTAAATTCCACTATAATAACACTAGTTCTTTAGGTGTTTCAGAAATACCTCCCTCTCAGGAACAGTTTGGCTTCCATGTTTATTAGCGTGTGCCAGTGAGACCAACATACTGAATCTGAGTATCTGGTCAGATATACTAAGATTTGGAATCCCAATGAGATGATGCTGTGTATTCAAGTAACAGGAGATGCTAAAACATTGTGTCCTGAAATGCAGCAACAAACATAACAAAATAACAAACAAAAAAATCACACACTAAAACTATTTGTAGGAATATTTTTCTCTAACTACTGGCCATTCTCGGTACGTAAGAAGCCAGAAACAATGGTGTCAGTGTATGAACACTTGAATATGAAAGCCAGCTGCAGCAAAGGAAGCAGAAGAGTCCCTGCTCACTGTTCAACATGTCACTGCTCTATAAATACAAAGTGTGCCACATTCACTATTAATGTTAGGGTAGAAGTGGAGTGCCCTTCTTCAGAAATACCTGGTGGGTTGAGCCTGCTTTTTACCTTTTAGATATATATTTTCTTGGCTTTGGATTTTTGAAGTAAGTTCCAAGAGCATGAGCAATCTTCTATGTTTGAACTGTATTTTGCTTTGGTGTGAATGCCAGTGCCTTTCTTGCCATTAATCCTGTCTGTTTATTCTATGTACATTTGTTCATTCAGTCGGCTTGGTATCTTACAAGGTTGCTGGCAGTTGGGGATTTTTTATTTAGTATTATTAGGAGTTATTATTTCTACAAGTCCGATTTAGCAAAGCTTTCACCCTCATATTAAAATGCACAGAGCAATATCCACCAATTAATACAGGCTGTGGAAGTGACCATGCAGACACCACGAAATAAGTATAATGAAGGAAATGTATCCTTCCAATGCTGACCTTTCTATCACATTCTGTCTTCTAAAAGAAGAAAAATGTTTCTGGCCCTTTCCAAACTCATGTACTCTGGTAAATTACAAGATGAACACACACATGCAGCATATTCACACACGTGCACAAGCTCACTGAAAAATAGTCAGCTTTAAAAAAAAAAAAAAATCACCTTTGTGTCCAAACACGAGGTACTCCCTCAGGAAATAAGAACCAACTCAAGATGCCAGTAAAATCAAAAAGCAGATTTCAGAGCAACAGCCATTCACAAAAGGCAGTCCCATGACACAGCTTTCCAGACTGCACAACTTCACAGGCACCTAAGACACCTCCCTCAGCAGCTGCAAAGTAAGGATCCAAAGTCACCACAAAAAAACCCACCCCAAATGTGCTGGTTAGAGCTGCTCTGTAGATGTTTACATCTACTTTTCTCCTGGCCTGTCCCTTCACACCATGGGTGTTGCATCTGAAATAAATCTGTCTGTGGTGTAGTGGGGAGCCAAAAGCACTACACAGGAGGAGAGAGTGCACTTTCCCAAGGGATGCCAAGCAGAAAATATTCACCCATAGCTGCTGGCATGCAGCATCACAGCACTCTTCCTTTCCCATGACCCTGTACAGTTTGCTGATGGAGCCAGGCAGCAGAGAACAGAAGCAACCATTTGTTACAGAGTGTTGAAGATGAGGAAGAAGAGAGGCCATGGGAACTATGCAGCAAATGTAAAGCTCACACTGAGTGTATGAGACTGGCTAAGCTAGACCTAAGAAGTGTGGGAAAAGGCCAGCTGAAAGGTATTCTAACCCCTGAAGACACAGGAAAGGTGTAAGGGAACGTATTGCAGACAACTCATCCTGAAAGCGTTGCTGTGGGAAAAAAAGAACTCATTAAAAATATTTTAAAACATTTTGAAGGGTATTTAGGAAGAAATTTGAACATTTTTAATAGTCCTTGTAAAACGGGAATAAAAATCAAGTGGTCAGCTTTCTTTTAAATTATGAGGAAGGAACTGTAACCATGGGTGGTATTGTTCAAGTTTCTCTGACACTGCAGAACAGGTATGGGAAGCACATCAGGGTTACAGCTTTTGGTCCCCCCTGGATGTAGAGCTTATGTTGACTGCGGCGAAGTGTGTGGGCTTGAGGCAGGTTTGCTCCCTAGACTTTTGTAGACTGAATGTCTCTTACAGATTGTGTGAGAACTGGATTGATTCCCTGACCCTGGTGATACATTCCTATTCTATGAATGTTTCTTCCTGCAGGGTTGATGAACAAATTCAATATTTACAATGATTGCACAGAGGATAATTGCATAAAAGGTAGAACAAGATTTATCATGTCTGGCCATCACATTAAACATGCTTCTGGTATTTTACCTACATACCAGAAGCATAACTTCTTTTGTATTTCTAGTTATTCTGAGTTTCATAATAAAGGTCAGGGTTAATACAAAGCAGGCATGTAATACATCCTGAGGTTTCTTTGGGTGGGTTTTGAGGTGTTCCTTTAATGTCAGAATGCTCTGTCATACTCCAGCATCTCATAAATAATTGTATGCATTGCACTGTAAACCCTAAAGGGAAATTCAGCTATTTTAAAGAAACTACAAAAAAAAGTCATGTTCAGAAAATCAACCCATCCATACACACTTCTTTCCTCACAAAAATCTCCCAGTCATTTTCTAATCTGTTTTAATTACAAACTTCTATTCAGGAAACAAATGGTTTGCACATTACGCAATGTAAAGAAAAATAGCTACACACAGAAATCTCTTTTCCCCCAGACTGACAGTTTTTCAAGTGCTTGCCAGCAGGTTAAAAAATGCTTCTTATAGAATCAATTACAAGTAGTGCCACAAACAGTCATTTCAGTCCAGTCTCCTACACCATAAACATTTTTTGCCAGGACAATCCTGCTTAAAATAAATGTTCCTGTGTACTTTTTTTATTTGCACTCTCACTCCTGCAAATTTCAGTTGCAATAGTCTCAATGTATTCAGCTCTTACCAAAAAAAAAAAAAAAAACAAAAAAAAAGATGCATTTCCATGGAGGACCTATCTGTCAATTATGCTTCTTGCTTCTCTTCAGTAATTCTTACTGTCACCATCCTTTGAGATGGCACTCGGACAATTACCCAAGTCCCTGAGAGGCGCTTCTATTTAACTGCAGAGGAAACATGGACAGAAATAAATTCCAGGTCTTCACACAGGCAAGCACTGAGGTTGCCCCAACCCATGTTTGTCCCCAGCTCTGCTCTGCGGCAGCTCCTGCCCACTACGAGGTACAGATGCACACACCAGGCACTGCCTGCCGAACTCAGGGTCAGGTCCTTCTGCTTTTTCCTTTTCACAAAGTAAATTCGAGTTCCAAACAGATAGCCATACAATACAAGAAAGCAAACCACTGTAAAGCAATCTAAGGATGGTGATCCATTAACATGACAACCCCTTTTTATCTAGCCCTTCGTGATTTCTCTGCTACAGAACAGCACAAGTTCTACTTACAAGCTACATTTAATTTTCATGTACTACTTCTGTGAGCCAAGCTTATACCATTATGTCAGCTTGCTAAACAAAGGAAGAGCAATTTTGTAGCTGAAGAAACTGAAGCACTGAAAAGCAATGCAATCCATCACAAAGCAAGCTCCTATTGGAAAGACTGGATGGAAAGACTGGATTCTTCCTTGTTTTTTCACTCTCCCCTCCTGCACTGCTACATGTAACACAGAACAAGAAAACTACCATGAATATAAGAACAGGAAAAATTTAATCTTTCTTCAGCCATGTCTCTAAACATGGGAAATGGGAAACTTGTATATTAGGAAGAGTGGAAACATGCATCTGAGAAAATTTACTTCATGTATCAGGCATCACAAATCAAAATATACAGAATTTTTCTATTCAAACTCACTGATTTATTGTCATAAGGCTATACATAATTAATATAATTAATTCACCCTTTAGGTGTGCTGACAAGTCCAGAAGGACTAAACTTGGATTCAGAAGAGGAGGAAAACAATTTTTTTTAAGTTATATTTTTCTGCGTGTGGTGGGCTTTGGACACCACCTACTTTCCACAATTCTTGAGACAGATTCACAGGTTCAAAAGACAACTTTACATGAATGTGTAAGTGAAGGAGAGCCTGTGATAACCCACCTCACTGCATCCCCTTTCCACACAGGATAGATATTAAAATTATTTAGCTCTTTGCCACACTGTAAGGTCATGGGGACTCTCATTTGAAAAACTTATTCAGTAAGTACTCCTACTCCTAAAGTTGCTCCTCTAACCTCCTGCTTACGAAATTAAAAATCCATATGAACATCAAGGATCTAAAAGCATTTTCTTCATTACTGGTTAAACATTCATGCTTCAGATGACTCTAGCATTTATTATTTTGTTTATGTGCAAATGCTTTGTAATGTAGAGACAGGTAAGTCTGTGTTATCAGCTGACACTGTATCAAGGTGACACTATCAAGGGTACTGGCAGTATTTAACAATATTATCCTGCTGAAAGCCTTTGGGGGGTCTTATCCATGGAGGAGAGGAGCAAACTGAATTATATGGAGAGATCCACAAATGTGCAGTAAAGCCCTCTGTCGTGGCATGGTACAGCTGCATCTGCCAAACCTCGCACCACGTCAATCAGAGCTGTATGTACCTCTGAGGGCTACAGACTAAATTATCAAAGGGACTCTGGACAGCATTACAGTCCATGGAAAGGATAACTGAGTGCAGACCGCTACTTCTGACAGGCATCACTACCACTAGCAACATAATTTTCCCCCAGAGAAAGAGGAGATACTGTTTTTAACAGAATACAGCTGAATTTGCCAAGCCACACACTAGATTTTTAGTGGTAAGCGCAGATTTTTAGACATGACATATGAAAAAGGTGTTTATGATCACTCATTAAAAAAAAATGTAGCACCTCAGGATACATGTGAATATATTCTCCAGCTCAACCACAACCTCCATTTCCCATTCTAGTGAAGAATAAAGACCTTCTAAGGCCGTTAGTAAACAACTAATTTCTTTGATGTGTTATTTTGATTCTGGAACAAAGAGTTTCTGAGCAGCATAACAAATTAGTTCACCCACAAGACAGTATGTCAGACATACTGTTGTCTTGAATGTTTTTCTTCTCCCAGCTCTCTATAAGACATGCAGTACCATCTACTTTTTTTCTGAGCAATCACATATGGACCCTGATCACTCTGCACAGTACAGAATAGACAGTGAGAAACTGCAAGTTCCAAGGAATTAATGCAATAAGCTTCACATTCTACATTTATTTTATTTTTAGTCTTAGCTAAGTCTATCATATGTTCTTAAATTGAAACCTATACATTTTATTTAGTTTTAATCTTTATTTGAACTCTGTCCAAACCTCTTCTATCTTCTCCAAAATGCTTCTGTTTTAGTAGGTATGATACCTCATCCATACATCAGAACTAACAGCTAGTGCACTATATATTGAACCCATAAAGCATGCAGCTGTCAAGTACTGCCATTAAGTATCAGCAGAACTGCAGGAGACAGGAGCGCCTAGACTCTAGTGGCAATGATTTCTAATAGTAGAAACCTTCCTAGGTTTCATAGTGTCTCATTACTTTAATACTTTGTGTGAAGTATTATATCCATTATAGATAGAGGATGACATCTTTCATTAACAGCTCTAAGACAAAAAGCACTTAACTTCTCATTACTCTGAAGAGAATCATATTCCAGCACTAAACTTAAGAGCCACTTACAAAGCATTCAGCACCTTGTTCTTTCTTGTAGACACTTGCATTGAATTTAGTCCTCACTTCTGCTTACGGCAAGGATGATGCATTAGACACTTTCACTATTGTAAACTGACATGGCAGAAGAGACAATAATTTACTGAGGGATAAGAACATTTTGCCTCCCCTCCTTACTACCCATTGCTTTGTCCCGTTCTTATTCCTTCAGCTGACTTAGGTAATCTGTAAATTCTTTCACTGAAGATCTTGGGGGTTTCTGCATGAAAGATGTCCTTCTATTCCAGATCGAAGAATTTCAAGAAAATACATGAATACTTCTTAAGGAAATGAAAAATCAAACTTCTGGAGAGTTGTGCTTACTTTACATCAAGCTACATGTGAAAGTAGATGATCAAACAAGAATTCATGTTTTCTTGTGTCATGGGGTAGCTATTCTAAAACTGGTAATAGTTTGGAAAAAGGTAAGCTCTGAAAGAAAAATGTAAAAAAAAAATTGAACAAACTTATTTTACTGCACTCATTGGCGAGAAGAAAAGAATTGGCAGATAAGAAGCATGAAAATTCCTTTTCTCCCCTGCAGAACATTATGCTTTAAAATACATGTACATCAGTTGTTTCATTTCCTAATCTTGTTCTATTTTCTGACAACATCATGAAGATTTGATTCCTGTACCCTTTACTTGCATTGTAAAGCATTTTACTTTGTGATTCCAATCAAATTCAGAGAAACTATTTTAAAAGTGATTGCTAGCTTGATTATGGGTGACAAAACTCAGTCTGTATCTTGCCAAGGTCATCAGAGAGGAAAAAAAGTGATTTGGCAAATCTAATTTTTCCTTTTTTTTTTAACATCTGAGAAGCATAGAATCAAAAAGGGAAAGAAAACAAAATATCTAGTTCTCAGTACAAGCTAGAACAATCTAGATGACAGACCTGCATCCTGACTGAAGTTGTCCTCAGGCAGTTGCACACACCCAGAATCTTCAAAGTATCTCTTCCCCTCTCCCACTGCATTACATGGCTATGGGTTGGGTAAAGGGTTTGGACCACACCTTCCACACACAGAGACACACGCAGACTCTCACTGAGACTGTCGCAGTTATGACTCTAACCTCTTGAACTCAGTGCAGTACAGCCATTCTTTTTACTAACTTTGTGTTCATTGCACCAAATGCTCCCCTTCTACCCTTGTATCACCATCCAAACTACCTTAACACCTGAGGCAACTTCAGGCCATTTCCACAGGCTCTTCAGCTTTTGTTCACATAATATGAAAAAGCTTCAGTAAAAGAGAAAACTGAAATTTACAGTCCTAGTAAAAGTTTATTTCCTTATCAGTAGCAATAGCTACTATATTTTCAGCTGTCCAGTAAGTTACAGACTTCCTTACTCATTAACTCAAGAAATAGACCAACTCCTTTGAGCTCATAGTAAGTCATAAACTATAGAGCTTCTCATCACTGCTAAGCTATGTAACCTGAATTCTCTCTTCAATCAAAGCAGCTTCCTCATTACCTGTGTCTGACATTTTTTTTACCTCAGTTCTTATCTTCTTTGTTCCTTTCCCATCAATTTCAGCCAGCATGCTGTTTTCTAAACTACCTCCTACTTTTCTAGACATCATATTCACTGTGCACACATGCTCTGATCACCAAGGCTGAAAACATGATGTATACTGGTATCATCAAAATATGTTGCATTTTTTGGAGTTTCCTTTTCTAGCCGAACATGACCTGAAATGGGAAATATGGAATTCTAATATTTCAGTCCTCTAGACAGACAAAAAAGCCTTGAAAGACTGTAAAGAAGTGCAGGGCAGGGGAAGGAAAAATAGGAGCACTGCCTTGGGGTTGAGGGGAGAACAATTCAATTGGATTTACTCTATTGGATGTACTGTTCTTCCAGAAACTGTACATGAATGACCGAAAACTGTCAGAAGGAATATAATACCACAAATTACAAACACTAAAGCTTGATTAATTGATAAAGAAATTTTTTCTTATTATTGTATCTATTTAAATTTCTACATAAACATTAAAGAGAATGGAGGTAGCAATAAGGTGTCAGGTAAAATAAAAATTGGCTAACAAGCAACAGGAAAGAGCTCTTGAGCACAATATTCAGTTCCCCTCACCAGCACGTTGAAGGGATATGAAAGCTCCCCAACTATTTTACTCCATTGCTATCTGTCTACTTTTATCACTCTACCAAAGTCAAAGAATCACTCCATTTTTTTAGAAATTACAGCTATTGATTTCTCTCTTTTTCCTGTCCTTGTAGGAGAAATACGACTTATGAAGGGTTTCTCTGGTTGGTTTGGGCTTTTTTATTTTTGAAAGAAAACTTCTCATTCTTCCCTCCCATTTGTTCCTCTCTGTAATTCAAAGAGACCAGAACTAAAACCAAGAAAAAAGAGACACTGACAGCCCTGGTCTTTCTAAGGTCAACCACCACAGTAAAGAACACCCTTGGTGGTTTCCTTACTCTGCTTGAAAAAGGGCAAAGAAAAAGCTCACATGTTCTTTGCAGAGACAGTGTACATAACTGAATCCCCACAGCCACATCAGACAAAATTTATTTGTACAGCAGGAATCACATCATCAGAAACCTCTGGATCACTACGAATAAATGAGATTACCCTGTGGTTCCAATCTCACCACCCAAATACCGCTCTTACATACTCTTTAACTACTAATGAGAACTCCTGGTCCCATGGAAGAAGCTGCTCAACCTGCTCAGGGCTTATCGAAGGGACATAGCATTTAAAAATATTGATTCACTCTCTCTGCTTAGTGGAAACATCCACAGACAAAGAAAGCCTGCAGTGCATAATCAGAATTCATTTTGGTAGGATTTCTCTTTTCTACTTTCCTAGTTTGATTAACATATCCTGATTTCAAACTATTTTTAACAAGTCATTTTTCTTCAATCAAAAGGCAAATGCTTTTTCAAGAATGTCACTTATCTAAATTATCCATCATTTTATAGTTTCCTGACAAGCCTCAAGAGAATCTACCATAGAAATAAAATCTACAGCTGAATTAACTTAGACTGCTTTATAGGGGGCTGCTATTACAGCAGTGCACCAAATCTTGAAGATCATTGAAGGCTGTGGTCCTTACCACTGAATTTAGTTTTTGCAATAATTATCCACAGTACATGAGAATACTGGGACCAGAACTTAACTTTGTTGAATCTACATAAAGCTGAAAGGATTCTAATACAATCAATGAAATTATTTTGCATTTACAAGGATTGAATTAAAATAAGAACAATCTTAGCAAGGATAAGAAAACCCTTTTGATTTTAAAAATTGATAATTGAGTGAATATGAAAACACATAAACAGACAGTCATGTGTTTTGTGTTTTTATTGAATTGTTCGGAGCATGAAATAGCAAGAACATCTAATTTCTCAAATTCAGGCTCTCCTGAGAGTGCAAAACCACCACTACCAGACGAGATTTCTTGCTTGGCTGATGGTTACCAATCTTGACACTTGCTGGTACTCTGTGTTGTGAATAATTCAGGGATGCTGAGTTGTTCAGTGACAAATTATGGAGGGCAAAATGAGATCTGACATTGCTGCTTACCTGTTTGTGCTTCGCAGCAGAATTAATAAGCAGGATCTCTCTGTTAAGCCTCAGGATTACTGAGAAGATATCTGAATCAAAATGCCCTCATAAACACTCCAGGTGTTTGCTCCACTCCAGCTGAAAGGAAGACAGCAAAGCGGGTCTTTGCCCAACATTGCTCAGGAACTTGAAAGTAATTGTCTGATTGCTGTAAATAAAGCATTTGACTGAATCTAGAACAATGCTGTTTGCTTCTAAGACACAGAATTAGACAGAAAATAAATTTCTTCTCTGGAAAAGAAGGAACTGAAGGTCACAGCCACTTTCTGCTAGATCCAGCTATGCCACTGTAGAAGGGAATGGTTACCATGTTCTGCTCCACCGCTTTCTGAGAGTCACATCTACAGAGATGTCAGCTGAGCCCTTCAACACTTCTTAATTTGTTCAGACAAAACCACTTATATCATCTTGGGCCTGGTTTGAGTTGACCTGCATGGATTTAGTTGACCTGCATGACCCTGGGTTAGAGAGCACTTTCAGCACCTGCTCTAAAGGAAGTTGATAGAGTACTTGATAGAGTGAGGTTAAGCTACAAAATGGATCACATCTTCTTAGGCTAAGAACATTTGAAGAAAAGGAATCTTGATTTACACCTGATGTGGCTGTGGGGAATCAGTTGTGTGCACCAGTGCTCCATCCTCTCCACATCCTACACTGGGCTCTTTTTCTAGTAAGGTTAAGAAGGCCCTAGACTGTGTTCTTTACAATGTTACTTGACCTTAGAAATATCAACAGAAATACCAGAACAACGGAGCACAGATGATTCAATACCTTCTTCCACATCCGTAGCTGGGTCCAGAAAAAGATGTCTGTGAAGGGCTTGGAGCGAAATGCCAAGAGCCTGTAGTCCAACCTCAGAGTGTGTTGCCAGGCCACTGGTGGAGTTTTTTCTGGGGCAGTTACAAGTCTCACGACTTCTGTAACACAAAGGGCTTTTGCAAAGAAAAGATTGGCATGAACTGAACCCCAGTCAAAGCAAGTCTGTACAGCTGTTGACTGATAATACTGATAACCATGCAGAGAGTCTACCCTTGTGAGCTTCCAGCATTAAGGGTTTTTCTTTATCTCAGTAATATTTATGTTGACTTCATGTTTTTAAGGAGAGGGATTTGGGGACTAGAGTCATCAAAACACACTGAAATGAAAAAATGCAAATCCCTGTAGTGCCTTGAGTTCTTGCAATACAAAACAATTGTTTCTTCCCTTTATTTGCATAAGAAAGACACCAAATCCCTCTTTTCTCTAAGCCCATAGGGAGGGTTTCCAATGCACTTGAGACTCAGCAGGTTCATCCAGTCAGATGGAGAATTTATACTACAGAGGGCATTTATACTGCTAACCTTTCTATAGCACAAGAGTGTGCTAGTAAGCATTTATTTTCTTTAAATCAAAAATGAAAAGGGTATGCTAGTAAAAAGCATAAGCCTTACAAAATCAAAATGCAGTTCTATAAACCTTAAAGTGCACCTGTGATTACCAAGCATGAGTAATAGCTCACTGCTAAAGACCACTAAAACTTTCCCTGAAGGGCATCAATTTATCTGCATCCAAAATTTTTTCTACAGCACTAGAAACCCAGTATTAGTCATGTACAAGACTGAGAAATCTTAAGCAAAACAAGTGTCAGCCATTAAGTTGACAATTTTCATTTTACTGCCGCAGAGGCAAACGGAGTCATACAAAAAAAAAAATCCAGCATCAATAACGAAAAATAAATGAGATGTAAAACCCACATTCAGTCTCACTCATCTGCCTTTTCATGGTTGTAAATTTGCAGCCTGTTATATCTAGGGACACCATGTAGTGTCTAAAAAACATTAGCTTAACACTTACTGAATCAACTTTGTCACTTGATATGAAAGACATTTTGATTAGGTTAAAAGTACTTTCAGTAATAATAGAGTTGGAAAAAAACTGTATTTATATAGTATATGCAATTATTTTTTTTATTTTTCCCCTAAATTTTTATTCCTTGGTTTGTTTCTTTTTATGTTACGAAGGAAATGCTGCTATCATTAGCTGTTTTAACACTTGCAGTCTTGTAGGGACACCATTAAGCTGTAGCCTGAGAAGGTTGACTTTGCACTATGTATTTGCTCCCATATAATGGATGCTGTACACTGTCTTGTTAACATTTAGTTACCTAGGAGTTCTCAACCTCACAGAAAATAACCTGCTGCTGAAGAAACACTTCTATGTGCAAGATGACATGTTATTCTCTCATTTTTATCTTTATGAACTCTGGGTTGGACAAAGATGTTTTTTAGTTCTGGCAGAGTCTTTGGCAAGTTAAGCTGGTTTACCAAGTACATTGAACTTTATGAGTTACCAGAATTACTAGATGATTGTGGAGGGAGGTTCTCATGGTTTACCCACAGCCTGTAGCCAAGCCCCAAGCAGCTGCTCATTCACTCCTTCACCAGAGTGACTGGAGACAGAATCAGAAGGGTAAAAGCTGAAGAACTCATGGGTTGAGATAAAAGCAGTTTAATAGGAAAAGCAAATGCCATGCTCACAAGCAAAACAAAACAAGGAATTGATTCACTGCTTCCCATGTTAGGCAGGTGTTCAGCCATCTCCAGGAGAGCAGGGCCCCCCATCACATGTAATGGTGACTTGGGAATACAAACACCATCACTCCAAACATCGCTCCCCTCCTCCTCCTTCCCCCCGCTTTCTATACTGAGCATGATGTCACATGGTCTGGAATATCCCTTTGGGCACTTGGGGTCACCTGTCCCAGCTGTGTCTCTTCCCAGCCTCCCATGCACCCTCAACTTCCTCACCAGTGTGGCAGTGCGAAAAGCAGAAAAGGCCTTGGCTCTGTGTAAGCCCTGCTCAGCAGTAACAAAAACATCTCTCTATTATCAACTCTGTGTTCAGAGTAATCCAAAACATAGACCCATACCAGCCACTGTGAAGACAATTAACTATATCCCAGCCAAAAACAGCACAGAGGGTAGAACTTCTTTGGAAAATTTTGGCAAAAAGCAAGTACAACTGTATCCGTTTTTCTTCCTCACACATACACACATGGTCCACATTTATTTATTTATTTATTTATTTATTACCATCTATTCCAAAGCTAAAAAAACTCCAGGAAATGCCATATATTGTCATGCTAATATCTAAAGCTGAAAGCTTGAAGCTAATCATTAGGCTTAACAAATATCAAGGGAGCTCTACCTATGGATCAGCGGTTCTGAGCTGGGCAATAGGGCTGACACTTTGCACACCTGCTTGTGCCTACTGACGGTTCTCACTCTTTGCTTTTCTGAATTTTCTATACATATTTCAAATAGACAAGAAAAAAAAAACCAGACCTAGTAATGGAGATTAGTTGAAAAATTACTTTGTCCAATCCCCCTCTTAACTCTTGCTGTGATACAGTGTTAATTTTTTATGCCCAGAAGGGAGCCACCAGTCTGTCACACAGGTGGAGTATTTTTTCAGGTTGAAGAAATGAACTTGAGCTATTCTTAGCAGTAAATATTTTATGCCAAACAACATACGCAGAAAAGCCCCATACCAGACACTCAGCCAAGCGCATTTTGAATTTTCCATGTTAAAATTGAAAACAATGTTTCCTGATCTATTTTTATTCTGACACAGTAAAACTGGTGACCTGAAAGTCAACTTGGTTGTTTTTTTTCCACTTCAGTTCTGATCTGTTCCGTGCTCCTGGTATGCTCATAAATGAGGAGATCAAGGAGGAGGGATCAGGTATCATTCCTGCAGCTGCAGCAGTACTGAGCTGACAAAAAAGTCCTTTCAAGACCATTCTTGACCCAGATTCACCCCCAGGTCTGTCAGCTTCTCATAGCCTAGATTTGAGGAAGAACTGTGATTGTGATGGCAAAAATGACTCTCAGAGGCTTATTTTGATTGGTGGAACCCTCAAGCAGCCTTTATAACACAACAATGAAACATGAAATAGTTACTTGTTTAAAATAAATTACAATTTCCTGCTTCCTGCCATGACTCAGATCTCACATCAGAATTAAGTCAATGCTTTGTACAGGCAAAGTCAGGCAGGTTCTCCAAAACGTAGAGGAAGGTGCTACCTATCATCAGGCCACAAGGCCATTCCACATGTCTGCCAGTGAAAGTTCTGTTAAAGGTCATATATAACAAATTGCATAAAAGCATTTTTTATGGGACTGTACCCAAAGTACCTAAGAGTAACAAATATGTAGCAATAAGGTGCATTCTTAAGTGCTTCTCTGCTATTGTTTCAAACCCACAGAACTTTAGCCTGGAGGTACAGCTAGATTCCTTACTACGTGTCATGCCTACATCCCACAGTGCTGTTGCTTCAGTCACGAAAACTATCAAATTAGTATCATCAATGAAATAATATTCTGTATTCAAAAGTAGGTGACGGTAAATACAACGGCAACTGAACTTCGATCTCCGTCTTCATTTCATTTTGTTGCTTTTGCCTACTAAATTAGTCTGAAGAAATCATGAAAAGTGACATGGTTTCTTGAAATGTATCTGAATAGTTCTGACTTGTGACTCTCAGAAATAGCATTAGCACATGTTCCCTTCATAAGTTCACAGCTTATGATAATATGAAAAATAAAATCATAAGAGCATATGAGAGTTACTGAAAAAATGAAGCAAAAGGAGAAATATCAGCTTCCCATTGGCAGGAAATAAATAATGAAGCAAAAAAGACAAACTTGTAAAAGCCACTGCCTACATACTTCTGATATACCACCTGCTCTGACAATAACATTAACATGTCTCCATCTCCTATAGGTTCTTACTCTCCGACATAACTTCTCTTCTTTCTTTGGACTGTATGCTCCCTGAGATTTTTCCATAAAGCATGGCATGGATCATGTTAGAGCATGGTGCTAATAATGTCAAGGTCACAGGTTCAATCCCCGTATGGGTCATTCACTTAGGACTTGGACTCAGTGATCCTTGTGGGTCCCTTCCAACTCAGAATATTCTGTAATTCTGTGGAAATGGTGTTTACACCTTTAATGGTGTCTACACAAAGAGCAAAACGGTCCTCAGTGGTGTAGCCAACCTTATTTTAAATTGAGAAAAACTCTACAAAAGGATGAAGAATATACAACAGGATAGTTTTAGAGTATTTTCTATTGTATTGAGGCATTGCATTTTCTATCAGAGAATCACAGAATCATAGAATTACAGAATTGCCTCCGTTGCAGGGGACCTTAAACATCACCTAGATCCAACACCCCACTGTTGGCAGGGACATCATTCACTAGACCAGGTTGCTCAGAGCCCCATCCAGTCTGGCCTTGAACATTTCCAGGGATGGGCCATCCATCTCTTCTTTGGGCAGCCTGCAGTGCCTCACCATCCTCACAGTAAAGAATTCATTCCTAATATCTAATCTAAACCCACTCTCAGTTTGAAGCCATTCCACCTTGTTCTGTTACTCTGTAAACACTACCTTCTGTTAATGTAAACACTACCTCTCCATCTTCTTGTAGGCTCCCTTCAGGTACTGGAAGGTTTCAGTTATGTCACCCAGAAACCTTCTTTTACAGGCTGAACAATTCCAGTTCTCTTAGACTTTCATGAGGTTTTTTTTTCCCTGTAACATTTCACCTTCATACCATCTCACAGACTTCAGTTGACATTGCAAGAAAAGAAATCTCTCATAATGCAAAAATTTCACAGAAAACTCAGCTGAACCAAAAAAAAAAATATCTAAACAAATTGGACTTTGGATATTCATCTAGACATGAACTTGCTTAAAATCATCTGATATTTTCTCATTCAAGGTATTTCCTTAGAGTAGGACTTCCTACAAATCTCAGTTTGCCTTCAGTTCCAGAAAACAACAAGGGCTACTTTCTTCTACATGCTCTTTAATACCTGGCTTCTAGACTGAATACATGAAAATGTTTGTGAATCTCAAGTACTCATAAATTTGTAATTTAAAGATGTATAGCAAGTAAATAAAGGATGTCTGACTGTAAGACCCTGAGTAAACACAGCATCTCCTATTTGCCTGAAGAAGATCCTTCCTGGATACTTCTATTTTCTTAAACACATCTGTCTTGGAGTGACTTTATGCTGTGTATCCCCTATCATCGCTCTATGCCCAGACATGATTCCTGTGCCTTTCTGTGTCTTTAAACTGAGCCTGAGAGAGGGGAGAGAACGAAAAAGTTCACACGAACTTTTCAAAGCAGTCTGTGCTTCAAGGTCGCTACTCCTCTGCGTTCTTCTGCTGTGGGGAGAAGAGCGGAGGAAGCACCCNAGCGGAGGAAGCCCCCTTCCTGCTTTTTAAGCCAGTTTTTTTTTTCCGTCAGCTCGGTTTCTTTGGAGAGAGAGACGGAGAGCGGTTTTTCTGGGACTTTGGTTTCTTTTTTCCCTTCTCTTCTGGACTTGTTCAGAACATCAGAACCTCACCGGGGGACCTTCCCCCGGCCTGGAGGGGGCCCCCGTGCCAACCCAGCTTTGAGGAGGATGAGAGGGACCACACCCACGGAGAGACTTTGGCATCTTCCCAGGATTCTCTCCACAGTGAGAGGTTTTGTTGTTTGGCATTGTTGTTCTTTTCCTGTGTGTTTGTTAAATAAATAGTTTTTCTTTTCTCTTTCGCATTCCTCTGAGGAATATTTCTGTCCCGAAACTGGTGGGGGAGGGGTGGCTGTGGCCTGCCTTCCTTTGGGGAGATGTTCCCTTTGGATGTTTCCCTGAATTTGGCCCAAACCAGCGCAACAGCCATGTCAACAGGAACAATGTGAAACTCCAGTTCTTTGAGGTGGTCCTACATCACACAAGAAGTTCACATGCTGATGCCTTCTGAGAGGCTTATCACACAGACTGCATTGACAGAATGATGGCAGCAGCCCTAGATTCTGTCAAAATTTCCCATGCAGAGCTGTGGCACATAACACTTTCCCTGCAGACTGAGGGGTGTGAGACATCAAGGTATACTATTAGGTCAACTTCCTAAATTTTACATCTAGGTAATTTTCACAGGTAAACTACTTTTCTGCCTTCTCCATCCATGTTAGCCCTTTTATAATCTCTTTCAATACTGATTATCTGTAGCTGTATTTAAAGTGTGAGTAGAACAGAAAATTAGTCGTCAGCCTGTAAATCCTTGTATGGATATCAGTTTCAATGACCTTTGCATTATTTATTTCACTGACATATGCTAATGATCTCAAAAACACTATACAAACTGATCAATGAACCAAGCATAAGGCTGTCTTTAGCCAGCTGCTGCAGTGCTGTATAATGGCACATAGCAACTGGGTGCAATATCTTGAAGAGAAGGTAACAGGCTACTCAAATGAGAACACACGGAGCTTTTACTTCACTGACCTATAGCAGTGACATTCAGCCAAACTGCAGTGTTCTCCTCCTCCCCCCACGGCCTCACTTGGGAACATTTAGAGGTGAGGCTAAGGTTGTGTCTCCAGCTGTACAGTGTCCAACCAGCACAGCTGTAGTCTTGGTTCTCTGCCCTCTCTGACAAAGCATAAGTCCTTACTAAAGTACCAGAGATTCAAGCTGTTAAGTGCAGCCTGGCAGCAACCCAGCATTCTACTACAAATTTTGGCTCTCCTTACCTCTCACAACATCTCTCTCCAGGGTACACCATAGCTGTGGGAAGTGGCAGAAGTAGAAGCTCAGTAAGCGCAAGAATCTTAATTGCTCAGGCTAGTACAGTTGATGTCATATCCAACATAGGGGAAACAGACTCACGTCCTCTGGTCAGCACCTGTTCTGCCTAGTGTCTTGAACTGGCTCTGAGAACGGTTTTATGCTCCAAGAATAAACCTTGACACAGAGAACATCCAATTTCCTAGAAATGCTGATATTTAGCTGTATTGTATCTGCAGCCTGGTACTGGTGACAGCCAAGCAGGCAGATGACCTTTCTACTGATAACTGGCTTCAAATAAAATTAAAAGCTCAGATAGCTATAAATTGGATTAAATTTTTAAAAGTCACTTTCAAGCTTGGTTGACAGCTCCAGCTGGAGACTAAACACTTCCATCCACTGGTTAAGTAAAATATAGCCAGTTGCAATGCTGCCCCTCCAGTGAGATGAGAGCAAATGAGTCTGTCTCTCCAGTGACATGGGACCAATTCTGTAGATGGCAAAGGAGTTCATAACATTTAGTTTATTCTGTCTTATCTCTCAGGTGACAGTCAGCCATGGCACCAGCAGTGGTATCTTCTCCTGCCTTCTAATAGCTCAAAAAAAAAGAGAACAATGAACACCAGTGACCTGGACCACCTTTGAATTAGAATTCTACATTGTACAAAGAGTCTCCACAGCTGCAAGTAGTTCCTTGTCCTACTTACAGCTAAAACCCAATCTCTCCTGCACATAAACTTGAAAGTTTACCTGAGTGGTACATTGTCCTGATTTTTCCTCACATGTTGACAACAAAAACAGATGAATGAAAACTTTTACAGACACAGAAACACAGATTCAAACCACACTACACAGGCATGGAATTACCTTCACCAGCTATAGAAGTATCTTCTCACTACCAAATACTCTGACCTTTCCAAAAACAAAAAAGGAAAATAAACAAGCATGGGGCTATTATAGAGATGTAATAACCACCTAGAACTCCTCTTGTCAAACAGCTTATATGAGAAACTGCTTTGGTTCCTCAGCTGCCTTCAAATCAGATGTGTGAGAGGATGTCAGTTCAGAGAGATCCTGGCCAGCCTCACTGTTTTCATAAAAATTTTGCCATTTCTTCATTCACAATCCTATAGTTCACAAAAAGTGGTTGAAAACAAAACTACTAAGAAAGTCAAAGGAAGAACTAAAAAATAGTTCCAATTTTGAAAGTTATTCCAAGGTCAGATCAGGTATAACTTAAGCCTTACCCAGAAAACATAGAATTCCAGTACAAGAAGATGCCGAAGATGTTTTTGCAGTTTTACCTTAGATGATGCAACAAGGAAGAATACTTAATAAAATATGTGCTCTTATAGACAATTTGTTCTGGCCTGGCTAAATAGGTGAGTGTGTTATTTCAAACAGTGACAATTACACCTCTTCAATAATTACATTCTGTTGTTTTTAAAAATTTTGAAAGATTAATTACTGGTGTGATCTCCACAGAGAAGTGTGTAATCCCCTTGCTGTGCTGCAAAGTGCCCCAGGAGCACCATATTGCTGAACATCCCACAGGCACCAACTGAGCTGTCAGGTGTTCTTGGGGCTCAGGGCACTCCAACGATACAACCACCTGTCTAGGAATAGTTGGATTCAATGACAAAAAGATTTCTTCACATTCACTCGTATGCGTTCAAACAATGTCCACAACATATTTCACCCTCCAAAGCAAGAATCCCTAGAAAAATCAACTACCATTAAAAAAACCCAGGTACACATTAGGAGAGAGATTTCTCTGGCACAGATGAGAGCTACATTCTTAATATAAAAGTGCAGTATCAGATAAGGATCTGACCCATCCAATTTGAATTCTATAATATATGCATTCTTTAAAATTAAATACTTGAACTGTCAATGGCATCTAACTGCCTCATTACTGTTCATTCATTTCCTGTCAGCACCACAAAAATAGCTAAGAGAAGGATTTTCCATGAGGAGAGAGCTCACAATGGAAAGGGGAAGTTTATATAAGGAAATGGGAGAGCATGTAGGCAGCAGAGATGAGTGCAGGGGAAGCAGATCAGTGGGTCACTCAGTACTGAGGTACAGGATCAAACAGCAGAAAAATAAACTATACCTGGGGAAATGAGGCTTGAAGGTGTTAAGAGTGCAGGTAGTTATTTAAGTAGTTTAAGTTAAAGGTGACATTACGTACCAGGAAAGACAAATTTCATGTTCCCTGTGTCCTCTGAGTGTAAAAAAAGATCCCTAACAAGCCAATTCTCAACAGTGTAAGGAGACAATACTAATGCACACACTCCAACCCAGTATTATCACATCTAGAGATCTCTGCACCACTAGCAGGAGAAAGCTTCACAGGCAGTATTATGCCATTGAAAGCAGCACTGAAAACTACCCACTTGGCTAGCTACTATGCAATGAATAGGTCCTTATTTTATTTGCCTTTCTTATGCTAAAGGCTGTGAGACAGTCTGATCATCTGAATTTCAGAGCAGCTTCTGCATTGAAAAAGGCAGCCTAAAGCCGTAACACCAGGCTGCCTGTACTAGTAGTCACAGTAATCCCTTATAGTACCCCCCACCATGCTGGAAGGAAGGCCAGTGCTGTCCCCATTCTTTTCAGAAGAGAACAGGCAGCAACAGAGAGTCAGCTGGAGAGTGAGAGGACTTCAGAGTTTAATGCTCAGCACCTGCTGAACCCCCAGCCAACCTCCATTGCTGCTGTGTGTTCAGAGGAGAGCTGCGAGAGAGAACCTATCAATGACAAACCAAATGGGAACCACTCACACTAACCAACTCTTGTCCTATGCCTTCTAGTAAAAGGGCATTTACCTCTGTCCTTTGTTTTACAAGTGCAGTGGATTCATATATTTTTAATAAAGAAAAAATAACTTACAGCCACATCCCTACTGCACAGTGAAGTGCAGTCCCTTCTGATACCATGCAGCATTGCAATGGCTTTGCCTTATACCCAGCCTGGAGAAGTGCCATCCATCAGGTTCACTGAACTAAACTCAGTATAGCACATGAGTAACTGTACACCTTTAAACCACCAGACAGCTGCAAAATTTGGTCATCTTGTGTGGAGGTCTACAAAGTTTATGTATATATGCAAATCAAACTAGCACAAGAATAGATGTCCAAATAAACAGTGGAAATACAATTGATCACACAACTACAACAGATCTTTGTTTCTCTCTTCCTAAGTGCTGACTACAAGAGTAACTATTAAATTTCAACCATTACTGTGTCTTGATTTGGTAATTGCACTTCTCTGCATTGTGGGAGTTTAAAAAATGGCATATTAACTATGTCTGATTATGAGACTAATATGATTGATTTTCTGACTAACAAGGATACTAGAGGGAATTCTCCTGGTCCAGAGAAATCAGCGTCTAATAACACAAAGTCATGTATTGGCAGAAGCAGCCTAAAGACGTTTTACATGAAAGCCCATTCAGCTTCAGAAATCCAACCTGAAATCCAACTATATCAAGTTGACAGCACCTCTTTCAGTACCACATGATAACACATGGTCATTACATTTTGTTATTGTACAGTGTTTTCATACATAACTTGTTTCTGTCTACATTGCCAAGAATCTAATTGTAGTAAGTGACTACCATATTACTAGCATGAGTAAGACCCTGTTTTTCTAGGGCTGGATTTTTCAAAATAATGACTGCAAATCAGAGTCTAATGCTTACCACTTAACTCTCAAATTGTCATTATGTGCCTGCATAAGCAAAGACCTCCAAGAGGTTTCATGGTGCAATAGATAAGCCAAATGTTGAGAATCATTCCTCTTCAGTATGTCTTCATAGGCAAGGTTCTTTGGAAACATCTATTCAAAATAGTCAGGAAAAAATGGTGACGGAACATCTCAAACATAAACCACTGCACTTTATATACAAGCATTTTCATTGTAGCATTTTGGCCTATATTATTCTCCACCCTAAATTCCCATTCAAATTGCATTTTCAGCTTTCAGCAGAACCATGTGTAGAAACATTTGTGTGTCTCATACGGTTCTTCCCCCTCTTCCAAAACTTATCTTTTCCCCACAATAACACAAAAAACTCACTTTCTGGTAATTGCTCAGTAAAAGAGAGTACCTTGGGGCTTTATTAAGTAAGATTTCTGAGAGACTGAATCATGTGTGACCTAAATTGGCTACATAAGTGGTTTCTGGAGGGCATAGAGCAGTATTCACAAACATAATCGCCTTTCACCTTGATGTTAATTATACACTTTGCCATTCAAAATAAGTTATGGCCATGAGCTAAAGCATTTGTAAAGTAAACATGTCAGGAAAGCAAGATAAGGGAAAATTAATTAAAATAGTAAATTCAGCATCATTAAAAATGCCTTTTCTTTTTATGCTCAATCTCTAGTGTGGCCTAAACAGAAAACAACCACTGGTCTCTAAAATGAAGGGAGAAAATTTTCACCTCTCTAGGTTGCTTTGTTTAAAAATAAAAATACAATACACAGGTCTTGTCCTCAGAATATGAAAAAAATTGGGTCTCCCTGGTTAACAACAATTTGAAGAGCTGGAAGTGCCTCAGGGTCTCATAAAATACATTTCCCCTAGAAAGAAAAATGTTTTACATAACCTATCATTTTTACATTTCATTTTCTGTTTGGGGTTTTTTCTTCCCTTTTTTAAATCAAGGATATTTATACAAAAACAGAATCTTTATTTCTGAACTCCATCACAGTGAATATAACCCATTTTTGAGCATGAGTTTTTCTGGTGGGGTTTGTTGCATGCTGTTTAAGGGAGGACAATAAGAACCCAACAAAAATCACCATGATCCAGAAAGCCTCCAACCCAAAGAGATGGCATCCAGAACTTATTGATTGCCAATAGCAGTTAACAATAAGTTTAGAAAAGGATGTTGCAGACCTGGCCAACTTTAAAGCACTGGCTCAGCTGAGACAAAAGTACTAGATTTTACAGATTTTGGGGGCATTTAAGAAACATCATAAAGAAGATGCTTGGAAAAAAAAATGGAGGTTTTTTGCTTTAAATTGGCATCTGCCAGTCTGTTAACAGGATACCGTACAGTTGAGGATACAGAACAAAGAGCTAGTTCAGGTTTTTCCTATAATTTCAAGCTTTGAAACAACCCTACTCACTTCCTACCAGATAGACCACGTCAGGCCCTCAAAAGTCCCCCTGGGGCACTGCCTCTGAATCCAGGCTGTGCTCTCTTCTACATTGTCTCCTACTTCAAACTCCAAAATTCAGTGTGAAGGATTCCGTTTCTCATTTGATTGAGATACCCATTTTCACTCTCTTTTCCATCCACCATTGTTTGTCTGATACCTAAATGCTAACCTAATGCTAATTCTCCTCTGTAAGCCCACAAAAAACCAAACTAAAATTAAAAAATAAATGTATGCAGCTTCAGAAAAATACATGACAGATGAATATATGTAGAAGATGAATCCACTGAAAGGTTCAGTAGCTGGGAAAGTATGCTGGGGAAGTTTATTTTGTTTGTCTTTATGCTTTTTTTCTAAACCACTGCTGATGAGTAGCATTAAATCAGACTGCTGACACAAATAATCCTTTGATCTGAGCTAGCAGGGTTGTTCTTATGCACTGTCTGTACAATACCTCCATTCTCTGTTTGCTCTTTTATGTTTCTTAATAGAAGCTAAGACTAAGCTTCTTGCAAAACAATTTTGTTGATATCTGACATACTTTATAAACTAAGTAATATTTCATAAGCCTGTAACATCACCCATTTGAGTCATACTCGATATTACTTACAAGCATAATAGATTAAATTAATACTAGAAGTATCATTGTGAAGCGCTTTCTTTAAGATTACAATACTAAAGTTTAGATACAGAATTTCTCACCTCCTTCAGGATATGAACTGCAGACCCAAAGGAATGATGAGGGCATTGAATAAGCACACAATAGAATAGAAAATATTAGGGAAGATTTTAAAGCCTCTTTTAAGTCATTATTTTCACTGATCAAGTTTACTTTTTCCTTTATAGGCTACAGTTTAAGTCTTAACTCAAACCTCTAGAAAATATTAGAGTCCCCTATACTGGGAACTTGTGAGACTGGGACCACTCACAACAAGGACATGGAGGTTTTTGAGTGTGTCCAAAAGAGAGCAACAAAGCTGGTGAAGGGTCTGGAACACAAGTCTTATGATGAGCAGCTGAGGGAGCTGGGGTTGTTTAGCCTGGAGGAAAGGAGCCTCAGGGGTGACCTTATCACTCTCTACAACTGCCTGAAAGGAGGCTGTAGCCGAGTGTGGGTTGGCCTCTTCTCCCAGGTAACAAGTGTTCAGACAGGAGGAAATGGCCTCAAGTTGTGCCAGGTGACGGTTAGACTGGATTTCAGGAAAAATTTCTTCACTGAAAGGCTGGTCAGGCATTGAAATAGGCTGCCAGGGGAGCAGTGGATTCACCATCCTTGGAAGTGTTAAAAAGGCATGTGTGCATGTGGCACTTGGGGACGAGTTAGTGCTCAACATGGTGGTGCTGAGTTAACAGTTGGACTCAGTGATCATAGAGGTCTTTCCCAGCCTTAATGATTCTATGAAAGGCATTCTCAGTTTTTAGTTCAAATACTCATCTAAAATCCTCTGTGAGATGCTTAGAGATTTCAGTGCTTTTGTCTTCTTTGTAGCCCTTCAAGTGACACATACTACTTGAAAACACACTTAGTACTAAACTCTCCTAATGTCCATGAACATTTTGAGGTATTTTGAAAGGAGATGCAAAATTTTCCACTGCAGATTATTAGAAAAGTTATTACAGTCCACTCTTATTTACCTTCAAATGTCACCGATTTCTATTCCCTTTCTTAGGAAAAATGTCAACGCCATTACTCAGCTGATCATTTTGCTGGCACTTTGGATAAATATCCTATGCCCCATTATTAATAATCTTTCTGAAATGTATCTTTTTTGCCAGTTCTATGTTCCCCTCTATTTTCAAACTGCTAAATAACAGCTGAGGAATCTTATATGCAGCAGTCTCTTCAGATGCATTATTATGTTCAGGTTGCACTACTGTGCTTTCCAGATTCCCAAGATCCTTCAAATATCGTCAAGAGAGATCTCAATCTCATAAATATCCACAAGAGCTAATTCATAGTATTTTCATTATGCCAGCCATTGTCTACAGTCGAGAAAAATTGAAATAAAGCTAAAAGAAATTAAACTATTTTACTACACATACAGGGAGTTGGTGGCAGACCTTGGAACGCAGCAGCCTGCTTTGCTCTTGAACCACGAGGCCAAAGTCACACATAACACCAGGGAAGGCACTGTAGTTGAGTGTTTTACAGTACTATCATTATAACTTTGTGCCGCTCATGTCTAAGATAAGAAAAAATAATAAATAATACCAGGATGAAAAGTACACCTCATTCACTTCTCAGAGGGCTTTCCTCAAGTGCAAATTCCAAATATTCTGAACAGAGTTTTCAGAAGCTCCCTTGAGGTCTTCCACAGAATTTTTCCCCTATAAATGATAATACACTTGAGCCAAAGCAGTGTTTCTGTTGACACTTACAAGCATGGCTAGCAGTTGATTATAAGCCATCATGCTATGAAGTTTGAAGCATACAAGGCTATTTCATTTTCATGGAGAAATTTCCATTAGGAAACACTGCAAGTAACTGGTTTCTATTTATTTATTGAACATCATTTAAGGACTGTTAGAGTCTTTTAAGCTTCTCCTAGCAAGACAGTACCAGCTTCTTGTTTGAATAAAATGATATAAAAGTATAAAATTAGGCAGAAGATTAAACTGCCGATACATGGTTGTAGTGACAAAGGCCAGTGCAGCTCTGGATAACATCTTCAAGAGCACATGTGAGAAACGGTTCTGCTGAGCCCTTGAAGGGGAGAAGGAAGCAAGGAGATGCTGCAGACATCATGTAAGGAGTTCCTCTGCAGACACTGAGGAAAACAATGGTTTAGCAGGCTCTCACCCTCCATATTGTGCCACAGAGGAGCAGATGTGCCCCTGCAGCCCTTAAGCATCCACAATGGAGGCAGGTAATGCTTTAACCCCAGCCAGAAACAAAGTGCCACACAGGGGTTCACTCTTCTCACCAGCTGGATGGGGGAGAGAACTGGAGGAGTAAAGATGGGAAAATTTGTGGCTCAAGATAAAAGCCAATTTACCTCAGGGAAATCAAAAGCCATACATGCAAGCAAAGCTGGCAACACCATCACTGCTACCAGCACCAATGCC
>VZRQ01000574.1:821436-917217 GCA_013397975.1 Machaerirhynchus nigripectus
TGGGCCAAGAGCTCTTTCCAGAGCTTTAATTAAAGATTTTTTTTTTTTTTGTCTTGGAATAGCTAAGACAAACCACCTCACTGACGATCCTTGCCTCGGGCTCCAGCCAAATCGGCTACAAAGAGTCTCCTATCGCCGGTCCCGGGTTTCGTTATTTTTCTTTCCCTAATTTAATTTAATTGTTTTATAATTATTTTCCCGTTAATAAATTCATGGTTTTTTCTTTTAATAAAAACGAGAGTTGTTCCGTTTTTCACACATGGTGTTGGCCAGTAGCCATGGAGCATTGCTGCAGCCATTGTGACACCACTGGTGAGGTTGGCTCTGTAAAGCGCTTGCATCACAAAGGGCTCCAGCCTGGCACCCCTATAAAAGCAGGGCAGCCGCCCACAGCACTCAGCGAGCACCACCATGGCTGGCTACAGGCGGCGGGCCAGAGGGCGCAGGAGCAGGAGCAGGAGCCAGCACCTGCGGAAGACACGGCGCACTGGCCGCAGCCGCTCTCGCCGCCGCAGCACGCGGCCAAGGGGCCAACTTGCAGCTCACGGCCCAATCATCAAGCGCCGGCCCCTCAAAAGACGCAGACGCCGCGAAGAAGAGGAGCCAGATGAGCTGGATGAGCTGGATGACCTGGATGAGCTGGATGAGCCAGTAGACGACTTTGATTTTTAGAGCCAGAGCCCCTGAGAAGACCAGCCACCACACAGGCCTGGCTCCGACAATAAAGCATAGCAAGCACGTATGATGAGTGTGTGTGATCCTGGTACACTGTGCACCAGCAGTAGGTTGCTCGGTGTCTGCCCACGTCCCAGGGGTGTGGGTGGCCCACAGGTCAGCATGCCCATGTCCATGCCCAACAGCAGGATGTGTGTGTCCAGGCATGATGTTCCTGTGTGTGATCTGTATGTATGAGGATGTTTATGTGTGGCATGTGCGTGTGCAGGGTTGTCCTTGTGCAGGGTAATGTGTGATTGCGTCTGCAGCCCATGGCTGTGCCTGGCCTGTGGGGAGTGCACATGACCAAGGACACAGGGATAACCTCTGCTCCTGCCACTGGTCCCCTGTGCTCCCTTTTTGGGTCGCTCTTATTGCAGGGTCCCTAGGGACTGAGCAGAGCCCACAGAGAGAAGAACCTTCAGTGCCTCATGCCCTCTGCTGTGCCACTGCTGGGGCTTGAGGGTAAAGGCCAGACAAAGCAGTGAAAGTTGCTCTGCCTATCTCACTCCTGATTCTCACCCTGGCCATCCTCCCACTCCTGGCAGGGTTGTCATATTGCCTTTCACAGATCTCCGTGTAGAGAGACTCCCTGATCCTGCGAAATGCTTCTCAGTGCTGCTGTGCTTCCCCCTCCCTCCTCCTGGTGCTCTGTGCCTATAGTAGGCTTGGGTTGGTGAGGGCTTCAGAGCCAGGACACAGTGTGAAGAGCATCTGGGAGATGATGCCACCAGTTGCCCCATGTCAGCCAGGGCTAGTGCCAGCCAGGTCAAAGAAGGACTCCCTGCTGGACAAGGCTGAGCCCATTCGCAAAGGTCATAGTACCTCGGGGATAATGTCTTTGGGAATACATGCAAGAAACAGTCCTGCAGGGGTCAGGGGACAGGGGAGAAGGAAGGAGGAGAAGAGTGGCTCCAGACAGTGCAGCCGGAGTTCCACTGCAGACACTGGGGAAGACCACGATTTGCAGGCCCTTACTCTACAGCCCACTTTGTGCCACTGGTGAGCAGATGTGCCCCTGCAGCCCTTGGACATCCCTGGTAGAACTGTGTCATGCTTTAACCCCAGCCAGAAACAAAGTGCCACACAGGGGTTCACTCTTCTCACCAGCTGGATGGGGGAGAGAACTGGAGAAGTAAAGATGGGAAAACTTGTGGCTCAAGATAAAAGCCAATTTACCAGGGAAATCAAAAGCCACACATGCAAGCAAAGCTGGCAACACCATCACTGCTACCAGCACCAATGCCGCAATGGGCTCATCTGCCTCTGTGCTTCCTCCTCCCATCACATCGCCTCGAATGCTGGCCAGCCCAGCCAGCCCTCCTAGGTCTCCCGTGTCAAGACAGTGTCCAGCAGGCCTGCCAGATCATGGTGGTAGTGAAGCAATGTCCCTGCAGCCACAGGGCTACTGCCCACCCATGTTGCCATGGTGTTGGCCAGTAGCCATGGAGCACTGCTGCAGCCATTGTGACACCACTGGTGAGGTTGGCTCTGTAAAGCGCTTGCATCACAAAGGGCTCCAGCCTGGCACCCCTATAAAAGCAGGGCAGCCGCCCACAGCACTCAGCGAGCACCACCATGGCTGGCTACAGGCGGCGGGCCAGAGGGCGCAGGAGCAGGAGCAGGAGCCAGCACCTGCGGAAGACACGGCGCACTGGCCACAGCCGCCCTCGCCGCCGCAGCACGCGGCCAAGGGGCCAACTTGCAGCTCACGGCCCAATCATGAAGCGCCGGCCCCTCAAGAGACGCAGGCGCCACGAAGAGGAGCCGGATGAGCCGGATGAGCTGAATGAGTTCAATGAGCCGGCAGATAACTTTTGAGTTTTAGAGCCAGAGCCTCTGAGAAGACCAGCCACCACACGGGCCTGGCTCTGACAATAAAGTATAGCAAGCTCGCATGAGTGTGCATGGTGTCCCTGGTGCACAGCAGTAGATTGCTCAGTGTCTGCCCGTGTCCCGAGGGTGTGGGTGGCCCACAGGTCAGCATGCCCATGTCCATGCCCAACAGCTGAGGGTAGCACAATGGGTGGCAGGGTTTGGGATCAGAGTAACAGGCCATGGACACATGCACACCTCATCCTGGACACCCCTGGCTTTTATATCAAGCCACAAGTTTTCTCAGTTTTACTCTTCTGATTCTCTCTCCCAGCAAGCTACCCTCGAACTCCCAGCAGTACTGTGGGAGAGCGCACAAAGCACCACACGTTATTCTCTTTGTGGGCTCTGCTCAGCCCCTTGGGACTTGCAAAAAGAGGGGTCCATTTATGGGGGACCAGAGAAAGCAGCAGGGACATCTATATGGGCTTGTTCACATGCACTGCCCAACAGGCAGAGATTACATGTATTGTTTAGACTCATCTATTCATCTCTGAACACCTTCAGAACTTCTGGTTGAATACTATCCAGGCCTCGGCATTCTTACAAGTATGTTTTATAAAATTTATGTATATTTTTACAATAATATGTATGTGTATTAGCTGCTATGTAATTTAGTATAAATGTTCTCTCCCCTTAAATCTCCTCAGATGTCACTCTAGCAGTGGTATTCCACTTAAATATGCAGAAAGTAGTTTACTAATGAAACTTATTCCATAGGTTCTATAACTTATAGAAGTTTGCCTAGATTTAAAAAGCAATTGGAAGGATTAATGGAAGAAAATTCTGTCAGAGGCTATGAAATATAAAAACTTCAAGCCCAGGAATACTTGGGAGTATCCTCTGAGGAACTATCATTATAAATCTGACCTGCTCAAACAGTGCTTCAGCATTCACTGTTGGCCACTACTGGGCATCCTTTTGTAATTATGTAATAGTATGAGAAGCACAAACCCAGACAAAGAGAAAGAAAATTCCATCTTTTGCCTGATAAAATGTTTCTCAGACACTCAGAAACACCCATAAGTGAGAGCCAATTCTCAGCATATAAAAGAAACATTTATTTCTTTTTTTCCTTTCTGTAGCAAAGAAAGATGTCCTCACCAGCCTGCTACATTAAACCAGCTCTGGTCTGACATGCACTTCAATAGATGCGAAGTTACTGTGGTGCTGAAGGACAAGTGTCCTCTGCATAGAAGCAATGGCTTTAATTTGAAGTTTGCTGAGCCCAAAAGACTGTCTGATGAGTCAGTGAGGTACAGAGACTGAACTTGGTATTTAGTCTTCTGGAAATCTTGAAGATGTGATGTAAAGTGCACTGCTGTATGTTGTGCAAGGCTGGCTGGCTGAAAACATTCAGTGCAAAATACCCCTGCAGGCTCAAGAAAAGAAATAAGTATGAAGGATGGGAGGAGTGAACAATCCAACACCAAAGATAATTGCAAGGAATAAAGGAAAGAGCTGTTTAGCATTTCAAAAGGTGTCTTTCTTCTTATATACATTCCCAGAAATCCTCAAGCTGGAAACCCAGAAATCCTCAAGCTAGAGTAGTAGCTGGCTTGTTCCAAAGGAGATCACCCTGATGGATGGTAATATATAGAGCTGGTATGTCAGCGTGGGCTAATCTGAAGCTACAGGGGCGATCCGTCAATTCTAACAAAGATAAATACAGCTTCTGCCTCACACTGTTTTGCAATGCCAGGCACTGGCCATTGGTTTCCCCAACATGATGGATTTTATGGTCAGGTGAGGTAACATCTCATGACTTAAACAGCTTTCAGAGAATGGCTGGTTTGTTTTGAATGATGATACGCCAGAACTCCCCGTGAAAAATGATGTCTCATGCTTGCAAGTACTGCATGGACATGGATAAGTCCCAGCCAGCTCTTGGACTTGGTAAACATCCTTGTGTTTTTAATGCAAGTGTCTGTCCATATTTTTCCCATGCTTTATAACTCCCTCTTTTGTTTCTCAATCATCCTACATAAATTGATAATCACATCCTCCTTGCAGCGTTACATATGGAAATATGAAGACACTGAAGTCAGAAATGCTGCTAAATGAAGGTACCAAAGCAACATCTGATTTCAGCTAGAGATCATGAATTTTAGCCATAGCAGCAACAGTGACTGCAAACCAAACTCTTACTTTCTTGTGCTATGTCTTTATGGAGCCACACCAGTGATGCCTCTGCCTGTCATGCACTGTCAAACCTGCACAGGAAGTAGCACTGGTTATGTGCTCCCACACCCCCTAGAGGAAAATCCTGCTTCAAGAGTGTTGGGCAGAAGGAGCACAAGCAGGAAGTTCTGAGGGTGATGGAGCCACTCTGCACGGAACCAGACTGAATCCAGCAAACTTCTCTGGTTACGCTGTACATACACCAAAGCTAAATTTAGCCCTGTATGCTTTACCTGTCAAACTAATGGAAAGATTTACTACCACAGACTATTGATACTGCATCAAAGAAAAGGGTCCATGTCTCAATTAGCTGGAACAACAGTTCTCAAGATACGTATCTATATAAATTTAACTGAGTTGTGGACTTTAATAAGGACTAACGAAGCAAGCTTTCTTGCACTATAGGCTAATGCACTCCAATAATTTCTGGTTTGAACAGACAGTGCTGCTGTTTTCCTTCCTTTTTGGTATTTTCCACTCTTTTCTTTAAAGAATTTTGGTGTTTTGCCTTTCTCTTTATGTTGGGAATGAGCATTTTTAATTGAAGGCTTTTCTCTCTCTGAATGCTCTGTGTCATGTTTGAATATCAGGCAGCATGCTGGCAGCAGGGGAAAGCACGGAAGCACCCACAAGCAACGCCTAACGGAGAAGACAAACACCATCAACAGCAAGAGAAGAAAGAAAATTCCACAATATTCCTTCAATGTGTTTGCTATATCCTGAAAAAGTCCATTTTTAGTGTAATAGCCAAAGGGATTTTAAAAATGCTTCAGTACTGAAGGAACATATTGCCACTAAAGAAGTTACTGTACTGCAAGCAATGACCTCTTTCCTGTTTGAAATGCATTCAATACCGCAGTTCTTCAGAAAGCAAGGGACTCTTTGTGGGCACAAGATGAATCCAGGTGAGTGTTACACAAGCTTTTCGGCACTGATTTTTGGTATGCCTGCCTGTGACCTGCAGTACCCAAGCTGCTCCAGTCCTTCCTGAGCCTCTCACATTAGTCACACCTCACATTTGTATCCACATTGTTGTTGTAGTATCAGAGAATTATAGAATCATAGAATCATAAAGTCATAGAATCATAGAATCATAGAATGGCTGGGGCTGGAAGGGACCTTAAACATCATCTAGTTCCAAACCCCCTGCCCTGGGCAGGGACACCTTTCACTAGACCAGTACTGAACATCTATCGAACACAGCTCAGCTTGTTCCAGACCCATCTCCCACAATTCGTGTCCATACCCAAACTGATTTCTGCAGATAAAAGATCCATGTTACCAGAGCCATTTCAAGCTCCTTAAAAAACTAGCTTGAAATAGAGCTGAAACCAAAGCCTACCATTGTGATACAGATAAAACTGCAAAAGAAGTCACTGAGAATAATACCGAAGCAAAGATTTCCTGTCTAGGTATCATGGCTCCTAGTTCCTACTATTTTGTTTTTTGGCGTGTGAGTGTTTTACAGGACTGGAAGTAAAGGCACAAGATAATCTGCTTTCTGTTGAACCCTGCAGGCTGGAATCTTATCACTGGAATCAGAAACACAGGGAATGCTGGAAGACAATTTTTAAGCTCAGTCACGTACCAACCAGTAATCATATATACAGCTCTCGCTGGGAATATCCAAATTCAGCCACAGTCACACTTCGGGCTAATCAACTGTACTCCAATCAAGCCAGCAACTCTGCTGCAATGCAGAAAGTATCAGATCCATCAACACCAGAGGCATTTAACATGACATACAGACAAAACAAGCCCTAACCATAATCTTCACCAAAGAGGCAGTTCCTGTGACACAGCTCCAATTAGCAATCTACATGTACTGCAATATCAGACAGATTCATTTCATCTTAATTTGTTTAAACAAATGCAGTCCTACCATTGAGTAAATGGTCTCATTGAGAGCTGATTATGATCACTTGTTCTTGTTCAGCATAACAACCAAAGCCTTCCTTGATATCTGCTCCCTCTGTACACATCAAAACTGTGTTTAAAGAATTCCCAAATCAGGCCATGGGAGCCTATATATGCCATGGGAATTTTTCACAGGAAACAAATACAGTAAGTCAAGCCAGTAAATTTATACCAAAGACATAAAGAAAAGTGGTTTATTTATGGGTTTTTTCACAACCTGACATTTAAAAACAGTTCCAGAAACTTTCAGGATCTGTTTCCTTAAGGGATGGGGAGTATTTTACAGCCAAATTTCTCTTTACTATCTGATGAAAACTGCAAGGGGAAAAAAAACACAAAACCATTCACTTTTATTTGTTACAAGCATAACTCTCACTGCAGGATGTTTAATATATATTTGAATCCTGATATATCATCCTCTGTGCATGAAGAATAAGGGCAATTTCAAAAGAGTTCCCTCCAACTTAAATAAAAAGAAAGAAAGGGAGGAGGGTAAGGGGGAAGTGAGAAAAGATGTTTGTTGCTTGCCTATCTAAGACACTTAGGAAAAAAGAGAGAAAAGCCAGTTTCCCAGTTGCCAGTGTGCAAGACATTATAGAAAACCCAATATATCTGATGACAGAAGGGGCAAAAGCCTAATCCTGTCTGATTCAAAATGCATAGGTTATTTGAGCCTAAGAGAAATTTCCTCAAGCTATTACCACTACAACACCCATGAGATTCAGTAAGCAGTTCTTATTTTATTGATAATGTTTGTCCCTGCCCAGAGCTTGTGTATGGCTTTATTAATCTGAAAGACTCAGTAAGTGGTTGTCATGCTCTAAGGTTTCCTTAAACAGACTGATATCACCAGAGCTTTCTAACATTCAGTTTGTTTGTTAACAGAACGGCAACTTCTGTCACTTCAGCAAGAGACTTGTGGTGTACTTTATAAATTATGTTGCATTAAAAAAAGAAGCAGGCAAAAAGTTTGTAAAGATATTTGGAGAGTCTTCTAGTTTGCTGATGCTCAAATTCCCCAAATGCAATACTCATTATGATTTCTGGACCACATGCAGAGACAAGGGAAAATAGAAGATGAGCTGAAGAAAGCAAAAATTAGCTTCAGCAATGGAGGCAGATGTCTAATGGGAAATACGTCTTCCTGAAAGGGTAGTGGAAGTCCCATCGAAGTGAAAATCAAATTTACTCAAAGATCAGCCTCGGGACTGAATTTTTTTTAGTAACATTAGTAATTCAGGCCCAATAAGGAGGAAGACGTATCCATGTCTATTTAATCTCAGCGTAACTGTGAGTTACTGATGCAACATGAACATTAAAGATCCAAACATGATTCTGGGAGGTTTCAGGTAAATATTAACAACAAGCAGGCAAGTACAAATGTCACTATGATCTCAAATATGATGCAGTGCTGTGCAGGTCCTCTGACTATTAACCCTGAGACTATTAACCCTCAGATTATTAACCCTGAGATTAGCCCAGCTTGTTAGAGCATAGCGCTAATAATGCAAAGGTCACAGGTTTGATCCCTGTACAGGCCATTCACTTAAGAGTTGGACTTGATAATCCTTGTGGATCCCTTCCAACTCTGAATATTCTGTGATCTATAACAAAAGGAAGGGTTTCTCTGTTATTCCCACCTCAAAGAACAAGATCACAGAAGTAAAGGTTCAGGGAAGGGTAATAAAATTTTTCAGGGGATTTTAAAAGATCACACAAAGAGACACTGAAATGGCTTCAACTGTTTGCTTTAGAAAGGGGCTACAAAGGATGAGACAAGATAAAAGTACATCAAATAAGGAACCATACCAGTAAAGGGAGATGGGGAGTTTCTGTTTTCTGTTGCATAATACCGTAACAGGAGGATGAGCAATGACCCTGTGAAAAGTGAAAATTGAAAACTAGCAACAGGAAATGATTCTTCATACACAAGGCAGAATTTATTTTCATTGGAGGCTGAAGATGCCAAGAACTTAACAAAATGTTGAAGGTTCTGGGTGTCTACAGGGCATAATACCATATTCTGAAACCACTGAGTTGCACGCACTCATCAGAAGACATTTCTTCGTCACTAACATTCATGTTATCAACCCCTAAACATGCCTAGACAAAAGAGGAACCAAAGTGATCCTTGGGTGTTACTTTGTATTCAAGAGTCTGACATTGCAAGAGCAAACTCTTGTCCCAGTTAACCTGATCACAATAACCTGAAGACAGCTCTGAAACCAAACTTAACCCAAGCCAAGCTAAAAAAAAATTAATCTACTTGCAAAATACAAACACACTATTTCACATTAGTTTAAAATACAAAAGTCACAGTGCAAAAAGTAAGAGAAACATTTGTTTCTACCCACCCATATATAGGTGTTGTTTTTCCCCAGCTGGCAAGCAAGTCTGAACTCCTACTTACCCATGCAGCTGAGAGATTTCTTTTGGAGAGATCTCTTTCTTTTTTGTAAAATTACTGACAACATCAGCACTATTAACAACTATTGCAAAATATTCACTTTCTGTGAGGCAAAGGTATACTTTTCTGCCTGACCAAGCAATGTTCAAACCTGAAGATGAAGCTTTTTCACACATTAAGCACACACTGTGACCCTTCTTTGATATTTTCTTAGGTCTTATGAAGTCTTGCTAACACAAACCAGACTCCATTGCCATTCTGGGAACAACGTAAGTGTTTCTGAGTAGGTTGCTTGCTGAAGAACTGTATTAAATCCTGCATTCACTGTTGCAGGAAAACTGTGAGGATAGATGTCAATGACCAGTTGGGAGGCTGACATGGTCCAAGGAGAGGGAATCAGTTGCAGAGGCAGACTACCTGAGCCATGTTGATTGTCCATCTCAGAATCTGTCCCCAGATATGTTTCTCTAAGATACACATGTCCCCATGGGAAGGACTCCTGGTGCCTCTACTGTCTCTTGCAACCTTTCCACCACTCAGACAGAGGTATCTGTACATGAGACAGAATACCAGAATGAAAGAGTAAAAATCATTTCTTGCCTGAGCAATTTCCCTCTCACTCAGACAAATATTTTCTGCTTTCCTACACAGAAAACACAGTGCATCCAAGATAGCTGCCTCAAGGGTGGATACTTAAGTGATAGGACAGACATTTATCTGCTGTATCTATGAGTAAAAGAGAGACTCCAACCTTAAAGTTTGCTGGCACTTCTCTTTGCTAGTATTTTCTGAGCTTCCATTAGAAATCAAATTAATTTAATTTCTGAATTCCCTATACAAACAACCTCCCTCTATATCCCTCCACTCCCATTGCCTGTCAAACCTGACAAACATGAGCATGTCAGGCACAAAATACTTCAGCTGACAGCATGACTTCTTCAACACTTAAGACTTTACTCTCAGCAAGAATAATCGAAGTGGAGCTTCTTGGGCTGTATCCATCAATTTTTATTAAGCATTTCCTTCAAAGCTGTTAGGTTACTCAGTCCCCCATCTAGTGACAGCAAAGCTCTGATCTGGAGAAGTGATGAAATGTTCAGGGAAAAGAAGATGAGTGCCAACAATGTGAACACAATCACCAAAACTTCAATCTCACCCAAAGCTATTAGAGCATACATTGCTGGTTGCCATGAGTCACACAGAAATGTAACTGCTCTGCGGAGTCCAATATACCTTGAGAGAATCAGATTTTTGTAAGCTGTGGATTGCATTTTTTTCACCCTCTTCCTTCCCTTCCCTGTGTACTCCATACCCACTTAAGCACATTTTCTTTCTGTTTTGCAGGCAGGGAACACTGTACTAAGCATATTAGAGGCCTGGCACACAATGGACTGTGGTACCTTTTCAACAGGGTTGTGATGTACATTGCAGGAACAGTTTCAGTATTTCATGAAGATGACCGGAAATAGATGCAAAGAAAGTTCAGGTCCAGATGGATAATAAATTAAGGCACAGCTCCACAAACGTATTCAGACTGTTTTTAGTATCATCTTGGTTCCACTAACGGCACTGAAGAACAGCTCAGAGGTGGAACTAATAAAGCCTGCTAGGATTAATCTGGCATTATGCTAGCTCTAGGATTTGGAATACACAGATGTCCCGATGCTTTCCTATGTACCAGCCAAAGGTCAGCTGCACTTCCTTGCTTTAATGTGACTTGACGCCACAAAGACATTTGAGCCACTCCCCATTCCCAGTCTCCAGGAATTGTGTTCTCAAGCCCAAGCTGTCATGTACCAGCATCACTTTGTGTTGAGACTGATGAGCCATACTTTACATCAGCGTACCAGGGAACACAAGGAAGAAATCCCCCAACTCTGGATCCAGCAAACATGGTCCACAATCAACAGTGATTAGAGCAATGGGTCCCAAGCCCTATTTATGGTGGGAAGCATCAAACTTCACACCACATACTATTAGACATGCTATTTAGGTTTCTCTGTTTTCTTGGATAGCCCAACCATCCAGTACACTGAGTAATGAAAAGATTTAAAATATGTAAAAGTATACCAGAAGTGACATTACATCTGTGGCTTCCAAGGTTCTATCTGTTAAATGTGAATCATTATTGTCCACCTCAAAGACTACTGCTACAGTAGTCAATTTATTTAAGAGCTAAATTCAAGTGAGTTCAGTTCCCACTGACTTTCAGTAGAGTCAAGGTAGGTCCCATTTCAAAATTCATAAAACTCCTTATGAAAGTTGCTTAATTAATTATAAATTTTTAATATATATAGGTCCTACTTAGAAAGTAGAGATATGTGAAGGTTGTGATCCGTGTACTGAAGTCAGAGTCTTGTTTAGCTGCAGGAACAGCTGTGTAAATTACTTTTTCCCCAATACCGTCAGAAACCTGGAAGATACCTCATGACTGATGCAAGTTGCATCATTCTTTCCTCTCCAAATCCTCAACTATATTGCAAATTATATCTGGGAAGGAATATCTGTGCAGCAGTATTTTAAAGAGAGTCCTCAATGACTAGATGAGATTCTGGCTCTACTACCAGTCATGACACAAGGTCTGACAAGATCACAATTGGATGTGACAGGCTTAGCAGAAGATGTTTTGGTTGTTTCAAAAACATATTCTATCTGGTAAGACTGTCAGACCAGGACTCTTATCCAAACCCAAACTTTGCCCAAAGTAAAGCAGTGTTTGATTCAGAAATTTGCTCCTGCCCACTAGTATATTACATAACTCAGAGAGCATTAATTAGAAGTGCTTGTGCAGGAGGGAACTCTGTTCCAAGGTCTGCTATAAAATGGTTGCGCGTGCCTTGCCAATTACTGCTTTCTCGATGCCTTGCTTTGCTCCCCTGAAAAATAGGGTAATATTTTTTAAACTGTGGAACACTTTGAGACATTATGTTAGAAAAGTAAAAGAGTACAGACCAAATCTCCAGATGACACAAGGCAAAATTAGTGTCTCAGTTGTTACCAGTCTAATAAAATTGTGAATGAAAAGATTTATAACTGGAAGCACCATTAATATCATGTGACCCACAGGATTTCAAAGAAAGTAAAAAGGTTCAGACCCTTGCAATTGTAATGAAACAGATGTGGAATACACAGATGTGGAGAACTGAGGTCTAGAACGGAGAAGTTACTTGCTTATGATGGCACTGTTAGCAGGACAGCTGACAGCCAC
This sequence comes from Machaerirhynchus nigripectus, assembly GCA_013397975.1. Classification (NCBI taxonomy): domain Eukaryota; kingdom Metazoa; phylum Chordata; class Aves; order Passeriformes; family Dicruridae; genus Machaerirhynchus; species Machaerirhynchus nigripectus. The sequence continues at coordinate 833,739 of VZRQ01000574.1, forward strand.
TTCTTGTTTCACATCCATGTGCCTTAGACTCTGAACACTGTCATATCACAAACACCACTGGACACTCAGCCCTTTAATTTAAGGACTATAAAGAAGACCTTTGATTCTCTGCAAGCACTTCTGACAGGCCTGTTTCCCTAAGCATTCTGCTCAGCTACATCTTCACTTTGTGCTGTTCATGTGCAATCATGAAGATACAATGTACTCTTCAGCTTCTCAGGTTCTCAGAATTCAGTCACATTAAACTTCAAAGGTGTGAAATTCAGTCTAGGTCACAAACTCCAGAAATCAGGGAATTTCTCATTTCAATGGGACAAAAAAAGTGGATTGCACTACCCACTTTTATAAGAATCTTCAGAATGACAGCTCTCAACATTTTTCATCATTAATTATCCAACTTTCTGATTGTGTTTGTCTCACCTGATATTTCTCCAGAATCTCTCTGGCACAAGGTGGGCCAGCTTTCTACAGCTTAGATCTCTGCAAGCCTTAATCCTTTAGCTGTGTCCCAGTGAGAACTCGGACTCTTGGCCAGCTGGAACAAGCATCCCATTCCCCCACCTCCATAACACCAGGCACAGACTGTGGCTGTAAACCCTGACAGGTATGTTGGTGTTAAAGAGTGAATGAGCACGCATCAAAACATGTTTGAATAGAAAATGCTACTCCATCCACTTAGCAAACACATTTCAGATATGACATCACAATGTGGTGTGTTACCTCAGCCTACATTCCACCATGACAACCAGAGCAGAATTTTGCTTCTCTATAGCCCTTTTATTACTGCTAATTCAACTACAGTGGCAGGGGCATAAACTGCATCTGGAACCTGGCCCATGACCCAGCCACTCAGCACAGCTTAGAGTCAACCAATTACTGTTTCACAGTCTCAGCAAATTTATCCTTTTCTAGCAGCAAGTTAGTTAAGTCTCAACCATCCCACAAGGAATTAAGTGAGAATGAATGGCTCTGTGTCCAGCATTCCTTGCTGGAGGGCAGATTCATTTTAGTCATAGTTATTAGTTCCAAGATCTTGCAGAGGAAAAAAGCATTAATAAAAAAACACTGAACCGCATCTTAGGCTCCCAGCTGTTGTGTGATGCCATGATGAAACAGGCTTGCTAAAAATATCCCATCAGAAATATGATCCAACCAAATGTAGCTCTAGTTCCTTTATGTGACTGTAAGAGAGTGTACACAGAGAGGAGACATCTTGGCATACAAGCTCAAGGGCTGCTATGATAGCCTTCCTTTAATAAAGCCTTCTTGCAGCCATGTGCTAAAGAGAACACTGTTGAAAAAAGGAAAAACAAAACAAACAAATAAAAAAACAGATCCAAGCAAAACCACAAACAGAAATAAAAAACAAACCAGCCAAACACAAATAAAAATAAGCAAAAAAACCCCAAACCAAAACCGAAACAAACAAACAAACAAAAAATCAAAAACATCAACAAAAAAACCCTATGAAATGTATTTTAACCCTGAATCTAAAGGGCTAAAATAATTCTGCTTGCAGTGACCATCAGGATTCTGTTGAAGTTTTTCAGGTATAGTTTCATGAATCTTACTATCTTCTCCCACAATAGAAATTTTCTTCACTGAGAACTTTAGTGCAGCCACTTCTTTTGAAGCATGCATTACCAGCTAAGCAGATACAGCAACAGCACATAGCTAGTCAAAACAGGAGGTGAAGGAAACTGCTCCATCCCTTTGAGCAAAAAGGAGCTTTTTCAGTTTAAGAGACAGAAGATTTGATGTAAGTCAGAAGATTCCATGTACCAGCTTTAGACTTCTGAAAAGTTTGAATTAGAGATGCCTCTAACCTCTAGTAGGGATTTCAGTCCTGTCTCTAGGGACTCTGTATTCTTGCTCTCACATGCAACATTACTGAGGCCACTGATGGGAGCAGTAAGCATTTGTCAGATTTTTTGGCTGTGTTCCAATTCTGTCTAAAAACTGAGAGAGAATATGAGAAACTAAAAGTTACTTATATCTTTCATTTTAATAGGGTTCTGTTATTCTCCATGGAAATATGCTGGATAGGATAATGTCAGCTATATTCTGCTTCAAGGTCTCTGCTCCATTCCAATGCAATGCGTCGCTGTACTCTATATGCACAGCAATAAGGATTCTATGCAGCAAAATTACTGCTTCTTTCCCAAACACAAATGTCAAGTTCCCTACTCCTTGCAGGATGCCATCTGCTTCTGCCCCCAATGTGTTCCTGCTAACCCTCAAAACACCTGCTTTGTGACACACAGAAAATGCAGAGCTGCCAAGCAGAAGAAGTCAGGGAGCATGGAAAGTCTTCAGGCATCCTTCTTACAGCATCCCCATTCTTCCTGCTGGGCCCAATATTTGCATGGTCTCTCTTCCCAACAGTGATGGGGTCAGATGCTTGACCAAACCAAGATGCAGGCAGCATAGCTGTTGTCATTTATTTCAGGGACTACGCAGTACATATTCATTCCTGTCACTTAGGACCACTTACAGAGTGGTTCCTAAGTTCCTCCATGTGTTACTTACTGTCCCTGAGCCAGTGAAGGCTGAACACAGACACAGCCAATATTAGGAGACTGAGTTTCCTTGCTCGGTTACCACCGTGCTTTTACCACCACTCACACTGTTGCCCCAAACAACCACCTGTTTATTCACACTTAATGCTGGCTCTGATCAAGGACAATTAGATACTACTTACAGCATTAAGATCAAGTTGGATTCCAGGTAAATCAGAGTAAGACTCCAAAAGACAAGTGAGAGCTTTTACACACAAAATTTCTTTATGGTCAACCAAAATGACATAATTTGTGTGAAAATCAAAGAAAAAATATCATGTTATTATTTTAATTAATGCTCTAGCAAAATAATGTAAACATAAGAAATACTTCAATTCAAATGATCCCATTCCTATTGTGGATTATCACTAATGTAATAAATGCCTAAAATGATGTATTCCAGTGTCAAGTTCTCATCCTTTTGGTGCAGTAAGCTGTCAGCCAGACGAACTATGTTGATTGTGATTTTTTCTTCACAGCTCTTGTATCCATTCTATGACTGCTTTTGTGTGTTTATACTCCACTTTGTAAATAGGTTACACTTTTTCCTCTCCTGATGGTTCTCAGCATTAGCCAAAATTCCTTCTGTATACCAGGCATGATACAGTAAAATATGGAGTGTATTTCTGGGAAAGAACCAAACAAGTAAATATGTGACGTAAAAGTGAAGTAAAACCTAAAGTAAATCAGGTAATAATATAGCTAAAAAACAAGCTCAAAACAATAAAAGCCACCTTATCACTGAAAAATTATGCTATTAGAGTTGGGACAGGCCAGTCAGTAGTCATCTGATTCCAGAACTAGCTACAGTTTAAGTAATTTTATACATACAGCTAAAGTTAGCCTACAAAGACCATATAAACCCAGACAAGGCCTGACAAGTTTTCCAGACTGGTATGGTTATTTATTATTAGAAAACTTGAGGTCTGTTATGAGCTCTAGGAAAACCAAGTTGTCTGGGGGACAGGACTACAGAGTCATGGACAGGAAACAGACAAAACCAGGAAGGAACCATTTCAAAATACTAGAAAAATACTAATATTCAGTTCCAATCTGGATTCCGGCTGATCTACCCAGATCAGTCCAAAAGGACAAAGCAAGGACACAGAGACCAGACTGCAGACCATACGGAAGACAGGAAAGCCAAGGCGAGGTTTGGAACAAAATCACAAATCTGAGTAGGAGCTGAAAAACCACTTGAGAACCAAGGACTATCATGGAAAAGATGGAATTGAGTAGAGAAGTGGCCTGACCAGTTTACAGCTGATACGGAGGGAGCTTTTGTGTACATCCCCACTTTATTCTGGCACAGCACTGTCGGGTTTTGGGATTGAGCAGTTCAACACCTTCCCCTCTGCTTGACTGCAAATGCTGTTGCTGTCTCTCCATGCACTCACTCCAAGTCAAGAAAACAAGAGCCAGACATTACAATGGGTCTCCAACAAACAAGAAGGCTTTTGTATGATCTCTGCTGCATTCCCTTTTTTTCTGGATATTGTTGGAAGCGTAAGTTTTCAATTTAAAAGACAAGGAAGGCACAGCAGTTAGCGGAGGGTATTTAGTCATTAATATAACCACATTATGTAACATGCCTCCTAATTGGAAGAAGCCACCAGGGCAGTATCTCTTACATATGTAGACCTCACAATACTTCTGATGTGGCAGCTCAAGCACAGAAAGTCAAGAAAGAAACAATTCTACCTTACAGATCATCAGGAGTAACTTCTTTGACTTTTAATTCTTCCTAATACCTTTGTAACAGCAGAAGTAAAGCCAGAAACCTCTCAAGCAAAGTGGGAAAGAACAATGCCTGTGAGCACTTTTTTCTCCTAATTGGCAGACATATGTATTAACCGATCTCCTCTCACCACTAGGGAAGTGCCACGGATCAAATCCTTCAGGGCAACATCAGATCTAGTTGTGTTCCTGACAGGTAAGAAACACCAAACTAAGGATAAAAGGTGGGTTGCTTGTCTCCACAGGACACCAGTACTGGCAATGAGGAAAATATAATCCCAGCAACCATTAATTTTATATCATCCTTTCAGCTTGTACTGACATGTGGAGACTGACAGAAGAACATGATGCAAACACATAAAGGAAATTATCAGAGGAAAAACCTGCTGTAGGTAGACTTTATCATAAAATGCCCATGCATTTATCAGCAATTATTTCATACTCCTAGTAAAGATAGGAGAGATCCCTACATCTTGTTTTATGACAAATGACTGTGTGAATTGTAACCAGAACTATCTGCAGCCCTCGAGACCCATGAGAGGCAAAAGGGGAGGGAAATGGGGCTCCAGCACTTTCTTGGTGTTATTTCCTCTGTATTTATATTTTTCAAGACAAAACAGCTCTACTTGTTAGGCATAGGATGGCTTTGCCTCAAGGTTACAAGGTCTTCAAAAACCTAATAATGAAGCTGACAACTTGCAGAGAAGGACATGTCTGGAAAACAGGAAAGCATTGTGAAAATTCAGGCAAAACCACACAAAATTTAATGCATCTGCTCCTTAGAATTAATTGATTTAGAAGGTGATTGAAAGAGGAAAGTATTTATATTCACAGAAGTATGCCCATTTCCTTGAAGGAGCAATTATTAGCCTGAAGGTTAAAATAAAATATTCTCTACTTGCTTTAGTAAAGCTTTAATTATTTAAAGTGTGAGTTAAAAAAAGGCCCATACTACTCAAATGTGTATTTTTTTTCATACTGTAGATACTTAACAATACAAATAGGTTCACAGTTACCTCTCCTGATCACTTTCACATGCATGAAAACAAGTTTCTTGTCCTGATACTGCAAATGCTGCAGGAAGATGTTTATTTAATGTGGGACCAAACTGTAGGTTTTCTACAGCTTTCTGCTTTTTCTCTTCCCAAGACATTCACAAGCCTATGATGCATACACTAGCACAAAGAACAAGAATGAATCCCTAAATCCAAAGAAATTATTCAGGACTGATTGGGCATTACTGTGTAAGAAGCTCAGAAAATTCTGCCTACAGAGAAGATAAGCTTTACTCTTACTCAGATTTCAAAAAGAACTCTGGAATTGTTGTTAAGAGACAAGTTACAAAGTGCATATTTTTACCATTTACCCTTTTTCTGGCAAAATTGGATCACCTTGGCCCTATTTAATTTCCTTGTCCTATTACGTAAGTGTAGTACTGCTCGTACCATATACACATACCCACAACTGAAAATGCTCCCGTTTTAAATTGCATTCCTTCCCCACTGCAGATGTGAGTAAATTAACTCACTCGTGAGCAGAGTAAATGCTAAATGAAAGTTAGAAAGAAGTGTTCATCAAAATTCCTGCTGAAATGCAAAGAAATCTAAGCTGGCACTGCAGCCCTGACAGCCAGAGAAGCTGCAGTGCCCCGTGCTGATGTGAAGTGTTGCTGGCAGCAGAGACAGCAGCTCTGGCACCACTCCTGTGCCAGGGACACCTGCAGGTATCTGGTGTATCTCTGGTGCCTGCTCAGGTGCACATTTGAATCCAGGCAGCCAGTCCTTGAAACTAAAGGCAAAGTCAAGAGACAAACTTTTAAGTGCTTTTCTGCGTGAGGATATGGATATGGATTCTGAATGAGGATATGGACTTGTTTATTGCTCCAGCACTTAAGAAATACCTCTGGTCATACCTATATCCCAGCATTCCCAATCCCATTCCCCTCCCCAGGCAAAAAAAAAAAGTTTATATTCCCTACTGTTTAACCATCATCCTGATCACAAGATTTTTTCACTGTGGGTAGGATTTACTACTATTTTAATACAGGCTGGAGGAAACTAGGTAAGTTTAGCAATAAGATTTTGTGAAGTAAGATGTGGGCACTGCTTCCCTGATACAGTGCTGGGTGTGTGATCAGCCACACCACTTGCTGTGAGAGAAGGCAGGTTGACAGGCTGGTGGGTTAATCAAGGATGGGCTGACAACTCATGAAGCTCAACAAGGGCAAGTACAGTGTCCTGCACCTCAGGAAGGAACAACCCCATGCAACAGTACCTGCTGGGGATGACCCAAATGAGGTTTTCCTACTAGAAATGGTTCAGCTTTTCAAATGATGTGAGCAAAAAGGGCTTTGTTTTTTTGTGAAATAGTGCCCATACCTGCCACTCTGTAAGTAGCTGAGGAAGGAGGATAAAATCTCCTTTTGTTGCTCAGGAAGTGGGATAATTTTCTTTATGATGAGTTTTTTAATCTTTGGCACAAGTTGCCAGCACATATTTGTTGAGCTTCTTGGCATTCTGCTCATGTCTCTGGCACTAACACCTGCTTAGAGCTTGTGGAAAGTGTTCTCCTATTCCTAAAATTTCATCCTCCTTCTCCTGTCCACCCTCAAATCTCAGTAGATCTCACAAAAACTGGCTGTGATACCACTTCTCTTGCTGATACACAGTGAGCTCTTCATCTCGTTTTTCCTCAGCAACACATTTTCTAATTCTTGCTTGGCATTGCTTATAACCAGATACTAACAGATACTGTGAGAACCCAAGAGTCAGTGATTTAAAATAGGCACAGAGAGAGGACATCGGAAAGGTGACTTTTACAGTGGCTTGCCAGCTATCAGTTTTGACCCAGTATCAACTTGTTTCCTTCTCCATTCCCTCTTGTGCCTGGAGCAAGGAGCAAGCTGCTGCTTTACCGGCAATTTTCTGCTTACATAGCTTTAGGTGAAGAAATGTAAAACAAAGGGGTCACCAATAGATGCCAGTGTCAGCTACAGAAAGATTCCCAGCCATAAATTTTAGGACACATTGCACATGCACACACTCTTTTTAATCATAAGGGGGAAGGTTCCCTTTCTCCCTTATGGTTAAAAAAGTAGAGCATCATTAATTAAAATATGAAATGGACCCTCAATAAATCCTCCCTCCGTTCTTTCCCATTCGGGTCCCTGCTGCCAGGACCTAGGATATACTCAAGGTCAGTACTCAATCCAGCCCCTCTTAGGAAATCAAGTCAAGATATTTTGAGGCTTCTAAATATTTCAAGACCAAATGTGTCAATATTAAAATCACTCAACTTCTGCTGACAATTTTGACCATTCAAGCTGCTGTTTTCATCTCTTCTCACTAGAAATAAAGGTTTCCAGCAAAATGGTCAGCTAAGATCAGCTTTTGTATACATGATACAAAATCATCTACCTCACTGTCCTGTGGTTATATTAAGTCTACAGGGCTAGCAAGGGAATCACTGAACTATTATTTCACTGTTTTACTACAAGAAAGATGATGTACTAAGATCTTAGGGAGCTGCTGTTGAGACCTAACTCTACTTACATCAAAATTTAAACAAGGAAAAATAAAAACATCAAAAACTGTGAAAAGTATCAGGGAAATCTTTTGTTCTGATGATGCACTACTATGATTTTCAACATTTGTGAGTGATAGTACAAAACTGGACAGTAGGGTATAAACAATCTCACTGCCTGTTGAATAAAAATATGCAATTTAATGATGTTTTTTCAACAGGAGACACAGTTTAAGACAGGAAGTTATCTATTACAGCTTTGATAGTTGGCAACATTATTTGGCATGCTGTATGTTTTCATGCAGGACTGTTTTATGTGGTTATTAACTAATAACTGCTCACAAATAGAGTAGAGCATTGACATTACATCACTAACTGCAGGTTTGCCTATATTTAAACTTGTCAGGAAAGTGGCAATGAAAGAAGTGTGGCCTTTTCCTTGTGGCTTTCAAGCACGCAGGAGCTATTTCTGTTTTGGCAGACAGCGTTCATTTGCTAGTGTTAAGGTTTTTCTGAGCCTCCTTAAAATTATTCAGGAGCAAAACTGTTTGCTAATCACCTTGTAAAGAAGTGAGAGCTCTTTCTAAAAGACACTGGGAAAGGTTTAAACTCCCACCAAGCTGGGAATATAGGACCCTCTATTAAAGAACACAGCAGAAATCACAAACACAGAAGGGAATGGAAAGGACCTCTGGAGATCACCTAGTCACCTAGAACACCTAGAACAGGTCACACAGGAACTCTTCCAGGTGGGTTTTGAATGTCTCCAGACAGGGAGATCTCCCTGGGCAGCCTGTGCCAGTGCTCTGCCACCCTCAACATAAATAAGCTCTTGTTCATGTTGATGTGTTTGCCAGTTATCCCACAAGGGAAAATTTCCCTTTCATTTGCATTATTTTCACCACTCTGAAAAATTAAGCTTTGAAATGAAAGCTAAGAATTGGGGGCCTGTTTTTCAAAGGGAGAGAGAATATTCTGCCTACTCCATCAAAAAGGCTAGTCAGCAGAGAGAAAAAAAAAGACGTCCCTTCCATGAAACAGGTCTCTAGACGCATCTAGACCATAGCCATCATGAAGGGATTCCAGCACTGTCCTTCAGCTCTTGGATGTCACTGTACAGGTGGCAAAAAATTTAGCTGAATGGAGGAGGTAGAAAGAGAGAATTAAGAGCTAAAGACAAATTGCCAGTGAAAATGCACTACTCAGGTGTACTGCTGCAGGCTGGATTATTTCAAACTCTGAACAAGGCAGGACTGGGCTGCAGAAGCTATCAGCACAATCCCCAGCCTACAGACTGGCCATTGTGCCCCCTAGCACATGGCCCACATAAGACTGCTGTGCACATATACTGCCATAGCTCTGTGTAAATTTCATGCTATTTATGTCACCTCTGAATTTGGCTTGCTGCTTTTCCTTTTAATACAAGTTGGCTTCTACATATGGCAATTAAAACTAACCTGGCAAGTGGGAAAACACCTGTATAAACCTCTCGTTATTCTGGCATTCCACACTAATCATACCATGTTTTAAGAATTCAGTATTGCCTGAGGTGGACAATTTTTGTGATGTTTTACAGCCAATGAACTTCCACCACAGGAGCTGCCACTTTCCCTGATCCCAAAGTTTTAACATTACCAAATTCTGATTAGCTTTGTGGATTAATCAGGTTTCAGGCCTAACAGCCAAGATGGATTTTACGTAAAGCTCTATTCACAGTTGACTGGGTAATACCTGTTAAAATTTACAAGCACTGGCAGATCTGCTTCAGATAGCTCCTTGGAAGTAATTAACTGTCTTGCTTCACAGATGCCATGTGTAATATATTCCAAAAAACTAAATTACATAGAATTTATTGATGTCTTGAGTTTTTTTATTCAAACTCAAGACTGATCACATTCATCAAGAGGGCCACAGGCCTGGAACCAGTTTCCAAAGAACTGCATTTTGTTTATGAGGCAAAGGTAGTGACTTCACTCTGCTTTGCTGAGAGAACAATGCAATTTTGATTTGGAACATGTTTACTTGGGCAGTCTGAGACTGATTAATCCTGAAACTGCAAAATTCTCATCAACTAACAGGTATTTGCCCGAGTTTGGAAGAGAAACTAAGCTTCACAAATCTTACTATCAAGGCAAATTCTTTATAAATAAAAAGAATCTGTTCTCTGTACAGGATGCAGTTATAAGGACTGAGAAATACAAAGTTCTTATACAACCCCTGTTCTGTTCTCCTTGAGATCAGTAGTATTTTGGACAGGCAGAAGGCTGCATACTGACAGAAAAGAACAACATACCAGAAAGAGGGCTTACTTGTGTTGATACCAAAAGGGTTACTATATGGAGGCATTCAAGGCCAGGCTGGCTGGGGCTCTTGGAAGCCTGGTCTAGAGGAAGGTCCTCTGCCTGTGGAAGGCGCTTCAAACTAGATAATCTTTAAGGTGACTTCCAACCCAATCCATACTATGAAAACTTTGTGCTGCTTTCTCCTTTGAGCCTTGAGAGCATTTTCTGTATGACCTTCCCACACCAGTTATGATCTCCATACTGGGAATAAGGAGCGAAGCAAGTGATCCTGGGAATATCAAGAAGGGAAAAACCTCTAGTCTCACTAGTGTGATCCTAAGATACTCAGCCATTAATGAAGACATTCAAAATAGTCCCTGCTGGAGAACAAAGATAAGAGCAAGGGAAAGAAAAACTGCAAGGCATGATGTTTCATTTTTTGTTAGCCAAAATGATGCAAGAACCACGTGCAAATGTATAATTAACCTCACTACAGTGAGAATAAATATAATAATAAAGAAGAAATTTATTAATTATGTGCGGTTTGACAGTTTCTTCTATCTGTTGGGATGAAACACCTTGTGAAATTAGTAAAACTGTAAGTTCAAAGAAGATTCCCAGAAGAAAATTCGCAATGCCAATGTCCCTAATAACCTTGGAATGTTCAAGTATGCAGCAGAGCAAGGCTCAGCTATTTCAGTAGCAGAAGATCTTAGAGCCTAATATTTTCAGTAATATCAACTTCTGTCCTTTTGCTTTCCTATTTTACCTACTTTCCTTTATTTTTTTATAAGATTGGCCAATTATGGATTCCTGTGGAAAGATGGACATTTCACAAGTAATATTTCTAAAGACAGGTTTCTCACCTAAGTAGTGCAGGAGATGAATTTGCAGCAGTTACATTAGATGTCTGGAAACAAGAAGAGAAATCAAAAACTCAAGTATCTCATAATTTTTTTTCGCTCGGTATTTATTTCATTTAAGAGAATCTGAATCCTCTTCTTATATTCTCAAAGCAGCTAGTAATGGCTTTGGGTATGACTTGGTCAAAAAATGTAAAGCAAATTTAATCAAGTTTTATGTAACAGAGACAATAAACAAACTTCTGTAATCTACTCTAATTTCACTGGCGTCTTGTAATTTAAACTCTATTGTGGGAATTTTTAACAATATACGCTGTAAAGTCTGAATTCTGATCCATTTTTCCCCCTTTTGCTCAGACCCAGTTTTTCAGTGGGGCCTGCTACAGAAATAAAGAGTATCCACAAAAATGCTCTAGATCCTGGTGCTTTTCAGTCAGGTGTTTTTCAAAACCTATCTGTTTAGGAATACATACCTCATACTTAGGAATCTTTGGAAGGCACTAATGAGTGTCATCACACCTTCTCCCTTCGAACAGTTGAATATTCACCTTTGTATCATCCTGTCCATAAGGAACTTTTTTTTTTTATGTTATCAGCTTCAACTGATCCTGTTTTGCAGGCAGGCCTATGTGAGAGTGAAGGACAGCAGGGAAGGCTAGGCAAAGTGAAGGACAAAGGCAGCATGATTACAATTCCCAACAAATCCTGGACGAAAATCCTGAGACAGATGCAATAGCCCAGGGTGCTGACCCTAGCCAGCAAACACCCATCCTTCCTTGGGTCACTCAACTCTCCTCTGTGACAATCATTTAAAAAAACCAAAAGAAGGAAAAGAGCTTATACATAGAGATACTGACAATTTAATAAGAAATCCAAAAGCTGTGTCAGCAAAGCAAAAAGAAGGTATTCACAGCTTGCCATTGGCAAGCAGGGAGATGTTGAGCCACTTTCTGGGAAACAGTGCATCCCCAGGTGTAACAGCTGCTTGGAAAGAAAAATGCCACTTTTCCCTGAAGTTTTACTGTTGAGCACATCTTACAGTACAGAATATCCCTTTGGTTAATTCAGGTCACTGTCCCAATCTCTTGCCCACTGCTATACTGTTCACAGGGGGAAGCCTTGACACTGTGCAAGCAACATGCAGCAGTAGTCAAAACACCGGTGTTACCGACACTGTTTTAGCCACAAAGCACAAGCACCTTGTGAGCTGCTACGAAGGAAGTCAACTACATAACTTCATCCCAGGCAGGACCACTACAAACATACATACCATGGCAGGGTATAAACCCAGTCTACGGTACTCCACCCTGGAAAGAGTTGGGTTTTCTTGTTTTTAAGGAGTGCACCTCATGCATTATTTAACTACACCTTTCCATGGCTGTAGGATAACTAACAAAATATGCAGAAGGACAGCACTTTGGTTTTGAGCACCTATCTGCAGAGTAAGTTCTACAAAACATGGTTAATATGATTTAATTAAATGAAAAGAAAGAAGTAAAAGCAGGACAACCTCTCATTCTTGCAGATTACTCTTAGACTTTAACACTTCCACTTCTTAGGAATCCTCACTTTAATATCATTTCTCACTCAACCCACCTCCTTTACAATCACAAGAGCTCAAGCAAGGTTCTTTTACCCATTCTCAGCACCATCTTTTTTCCTTTAATTTTCAGCCTTAGATGGAAATGCTCTCCATAAGTGGTTCTGCTGCCAGTCTTATGCCTGATTGCTTTAATTAAAATGCTAGAAGGGATGATTTAAGAGACTCATCAGGCTTGGTATAACTGGACTCCCAGACCCAATGTCAAATGCTCACAGGGCTGCCCCAATCTTTCATCCTTCTAAGGCAGCTGTAGGCAGTACTATACAACATGCTTTGCAGGAAGAACCATTTCTGAAAAAAAAACTTTAGAAGAAAGGTTTTTTCTTCTTTCTTGAAACATAAAAAATCCCCCTGGCACTTTTTCACGGAGTCCAGATTTCTGTTTATAGCCACAGCCAAAGCAGCCCTAACATTTATGCCAGAAGTAGCTTTATTTTAGTAATGCCAAGCGTATGAAGTTGAAAATTGCCTGGTGATCCTCTGGAGCAGAACAGGGTATGTAAATAGCCTCACTATTTATATCCTATATAGGGCCGGTTTCAAACTAGAATGAGAAAATTAAATGGGAAAAAGAGGTCACTGCACTCAGATATTCTCCAGCACTTGTCAGCATCAATTAAGCACAAAAGATCAAAGCATCAGAAACATGCTTTCAAGGTGTCTCAGATCCCACTGCACTGAGTTGACAACTGGGTATGTACCATGAAGGCTTGCCAGGCAGAGCCAGAAGTGAACCACTGTGGTCACTGATATGGCTCTAGTCTCTTAATTACTACATTCTCTCTTTGTTCTTGGAGATTAGGTTCTCGCTTTTCCTGAACTGAGTGCTGTTCCACATGCACTGCTTTCACAAATTAGAGAACAGTGGGGCATCATCTTAATTGTTAAAATTTCTTGCCTGTTGTATAAAGGTTAATATTACTACAAACGAGCAGTTAAAATGTTAGTTTCTAGAAGACCAAGTTAAGCAGGACATACACATTACTAAAATCTCACAGCTGCGGACTTGTAGGGAGAACGTACACAGATGTAGCCAGTTTAAACAAGGCACATGGTAGTTTAAGTAAGCAGTTACCATAAATGATGCATTTTCACCACTGCCGAGGTACAAGTCTTCAAGCTTTTCTGCAATCCCCGTTTCTGTAAGTGTTGTTGTACTGCCATCAAGTGGGGAGAACTCATAGGAAGAACGATAGTCGTGAAGATATATGAACAGAGGCCCTGCAGTGAGTGAGAGTAAGAGAATTCTGAATTCCCAATTCAAATAGTCATATTTTAGTATCCAATTCCAAAGGAACATGCAGATACACAGATAACTGCCATATAGTTTCTACATAATAAAGAAACAAGACCAGGAGACTTGGGCTGAGTATCAGTAAGACAGATGCTACAGGCACCAAAGACTGTGATCAGACCACAAATTAAGCCACATGAATAGATACTGACACTGTAATCTGAATTAACTGAAGGCCCACATGAACAGAAACATTTTCTAGGGAAAAGAGAAATTCATATTCAGCAAATAAGTCACTAACTGGGAACTATTATTAAAATGTAACTCTATGGATGTATCCCTTCTTTTGGTTGGTCTAGTTTTACAGTCAAGTGCACTTACCTAAAGGGCAAACTATGGCCTGTTTTAGTCAACTAAACAAATTAGTGCCTTACCTTGTGCCCCTGACTTTAATCAACTTGGGAATGCAGTGCCCATTCTAACTTAGAACCTGTAAAAGGGATCTATTTACCCCATATTTCCTTTGTAGGGTCGGTCCAGTAGGGTCCAGAAAGGACCATCTGTCCCTCTGTAAAACAGTCACAGAATCAACTGGAAGTGCTGCTGAGTTCTTTTCTCAGCAATGTCCAGCCCTAATACAGATGGTGCAAACAGTTCTCTGTGTCTGGCTCTGAAGAGGCAGCAGAAGGGATATTCCTGGGCAGACAAAGACATCCTCTCACTTCAGTGAGAGCCAACTTTCAAAGATGACAAGAAAGTCTTTTGAGGTTTTGAGGAGGTTTTAAGATAAAATGTATTCCATCAGTTGCCTTTAGCCAATGAATTTCAGGCAGGGATTTGAGATAATGGCATGGAAATATGACTGATCTATCCATTAATACAGCATGTCACCACCAAATGGTATTATTTATGTTTTATGAGTCTAAATGTGTTTTGTATGTTGCTGAGTGTGCTTCCATTAACTCTCAGGCAGAAAGGAACATGTTTGCATTTGGCAGCAGATTGTAGACAGTGTGTGAAACTAGAAACTGGGAGAAGTGCAGCTCAGGGCTGCCATTCTCAGCAACAGGCACTAACTGGATAGCAAACCCCTGCCTATGTCCTTGGGTGGCACAGTAGAGTTTAAGAGGTCAATGCTTTCATGGATACAAATTTGCTATTGCAAAAGGGAGGGATTCAGTTCACACATAGGGAGTTGCCAATAGCAATCAAAGCATTCTTCTTCTCTGGGCCATGTCAAAGTTGAGATCCAGGTATCTCAGGATCCACCTCCATGGTAAATATGGGTAGGTTATGGGCAGTGTTTGACCACAGATTTCAAAGAGCGAAGGACTGATTCACTCTCCATTACCCTGTTTTGAGTACAAGAATACACTGAGTTACTATGAGGTCTTATCCTGAACCATTTTTTATGATTCTAGGAAACTAACAAGTGACAGACCAGAGGGTATCAATCTCCTTTGGTATTTGGAGGACAAAAGGATGCCCTTCTCTGGCTCAGTACTTAAGGTAATACGAAGAAAACTATACAGAAAACCAAGGATATGCCACAGATTTTGAGTAACATCCTTGTTTTGACAGAGTATCAAGCACTTCAAACAGTAGGACCCAACCTAATTTGACTAATTTCTATTAAATTTGTCAGGGAACTGATATGCATAGTCAGGATTTGTCCCTGTTATTATTTGTTCCATAAATTATATCAGTTTACAGTCCAGGTTAATTCAGTGTGAGTTTCGTTCTAGGTACCTCAGAGATAATTTTTTTTCTTTTTTTTTCCCAAACACGTGATTCTGCGGTCACTGAAATCCATAGACTTTCCCAGAAGAGCATCTTTTCATTTAACAGGAGAGGTGGCTGACAGGCAAAAATTCACACTACAGTAGGTAAGAGAAATGGGGAATTTTCAGAAAATGGCAATTAACTCCTCAGGAACACCACACAGTCTATCTGCTTGAATCAGATAACAATGCATAAGCTGAGGAAAAGGCCAGTATGACCTGCCTGAGTAAGAGGGAAGTGTAGGAACAGACCACTGATGAGGAGTGCTGTTATTGTTAGTATCTTTTGCTGCTTGCCTGTGTCTTTAATTAGAAACAGCTAAAATGCCTACATCTAGGACAGTGAAAAAGGTAACCCAGCAAATGTCACACCAACAGACACTTCAGGAAGAATCATGAAAGCACTTGAAGGAAAAATGGAAGCAGATGCAGCACTGAAACAGACCAAAATACCATGAAATTGTACCTCAGAACCTAGAGGGAGACAGACAAAAAGAATGAGTTTACTCAAGTCAAACATGTTGTATCTCCTCCTGTGGGAGACTGCTGGTCCCAAAAGACAAAAAAAACCCCTACTTTTACTTCTTTTGGTAAACATATTTGCTTCATAATGGCTTATATAAAGAAGTCCCCACAGACAGGAGGGTAGGCAGGTGAAAAAACAGATAACTTTACCCTGCAGTTCCACTGGGGGAGTGATGGATGTTTAAGTATTTCCAGTCACAATGTCAAAAAAAAAAGTGAGGAAGAATCTTGCCTCTTAACTGCAAATGTTTGGGAAGTTTGGAAAGGGTGGACACCATTACTCAGTGGGAATGAAATCGTGACAATGGAACAAACCCTCTCAAAACAGCAGTAATAGTCCATTGCTTGGCAACTTCATAGTTTTGGAAACAGAAACTGGCCAGATTAAAAATGCCAGGTGTTAACCAAGATCCAGACCTTTTATTGCTATTCAGACTTGTACCAAATCAGTCTGTTTCTGAATTTCTCCGCAAGGTTCTATGTTTAACAACTTAAATCCAAGTAACCTTAAGCTTTGTGTTTAGAGAGCAAACAATCGAAAATCCAGATCTGGATCTAAAGCGTGGTGAAATAATCTTCAAAATATCACCTGTTCTTCCACGAATTTCCAACTGAATAGAATTCACAGAACCACAGAATCACAGAATGGGTAAGGTTGGAAGGGACCACAGTGGGTCATCTGGTCCAAGCTCCCTGCTCAAGCAGGGTAGGCCGAGAGCACATTGCACAGGATTGCATTCAGATGATTCTTGAATATCTCCAGTGAGGGAGACTCCACAGCAAATCTGTTCCAGTGCTCGGGCACCCGCACAGTAAAGAAGTTCTTCCTTGTGTTCAGTTGGAACTTTCTGTGCATCGGTTTCTGCCTGTTGCCTCTTGTCCTATTGCTTGGCACCACTGAGCAGAGCCTGGATCCTTCCTCTTGGTACCCTCCTGTCAGACACTTACAGACATTGATAAGGTCCCCTCTCAGTCATCCGTTTTCAAGGCCAAACAGGCCCAGCTCCCTCAGCCTTTCCTCGTGAGAGAGATGCTGCAGTCCCTTGATCATCTTTGTTGCCCTCCACTGGACCTGTTCCAGGAGCTCCAAGTCTCTTTTGGACTGAGGAGCCCAGAACTGGACACAGCACTCCACATGTGGCCTCACCAGAGCTGAGTAGAGGGGCAGGATCACCTCCTTGACCTGCTGCCAATGCTCTTCCTGACACACCCCAGGATACCATTGGCCTTCCTGGCCCCCAGGGCACACTGCTGGCTCACAGACAGCTTGTTGTCCACCAGGACCCCCGATCCTTCTCTGCAGAGCTTCTAGCCAGCAGGTCAGCCCCCAGCCTGTACCAGTATAATGAAAGTTGCTTCTGTCTCTGCAGCAAAATTAATGAACTAACACATGGATGAACCTTCAGGTTCTCTGGACTTAAGTGCCCCTGTCCCTAAGCTATTTGGAGCTCTGGTGTCTGTGATTCTTTGAGCAGGGCATCCCAGCTTAGCCCTCTGGACAGACTTCATATTCTGAGATTCTTCAGTCAGGGACCAAAGCTAATAGCAAGGTAAAGTCTTCTATTCCTCATTTTTAATATAGGAATGTATGCTAGTGATAAAAAGCACTGGAAAACCATCCATAATTCCACTGTGAAATTAACTGGGCACTTACAGCCAAGTTGAAACAATTTCCAGCTATTTTATGCTACTCATTTAACTTCAAATATTTGAATTTTAAGATTTCTTATAAAGAGAAGGTACTAAAGGCAAAGAGTTGCTAAGTAGAGTTTCTTCCAGTTTTCCACCCACCAGATGGTTATTATCCTTAATAATGCATACAGCGCAGAAAGCACTTCTCTTCCCACCACTTGATACAGGATGCATCTTTTGGACATTATAAACTGTCCCCTAACACAAATCCATCATGTTTGCGCATACCAGGTTCCTCCCACACACACCTGGGCATCAGCAGTGCTTTTGAAATGGAACCAAATTAATTTCCAGGGAGCTTGCTGTAGTTGTATTTTATTCTTGTGTTGCTAATGTCACAAATTCAGAGCTATTTTAGAAGTCTATTAAACACTTCTCTGCAGAAATTAAGTTACTTTAAATGAAAGGAAGGTATAAATAACAGGTACTGTATTTCATTCTTACTCCTTGTTACACAGACATCATTTGGGATCATGGCCTTGTTGCACAAGGCAAACAAGATGAATAAATAAGGATTCAAAGCAGTGTAACATTACAAGCAAGCCTCACAATATAAAAAGCTTCATCAGTTAGCATCAAACTACATTGTTACTGGCCAGTGGCTGCACAGCTCCATTCTCCTATCATGAGACTGTTGCAAAAGAGCATCTGATACCTGCTTGGTGACCATGCTAGAAGGCTACAACTGATGCTGTCACACAGCACTGTGATATCTTAAAGGGACATTCCTGAGTTACTGTTGCTTGATAAAAGCGCATCTCTGTCATAAAGGCAAATCATCTCTGGGCTGCAGCACATGGGATCATTAACATTCGACGTATCCAGATACTGCAGAGTATGGGGAGAAATCCCAAAAGCAAGCAGGTTTCATATCATCTGATTTTGGGTGCCTAAATTAGAAGGTTAATCACCTCATACCATCCAGAGACAGAAATACAAGCATTCAAAATACAATTTATAGCTACAGCTTAAATGACATAGTCCTTGGCTGCCTCCTGAAAGAACCCATGGCTACCACTAGGGAGCCTGGGGAAACTAGTCAAGGATAAATATCCACATTTAGATGTCCCGTGTTTGACACAGACTGGCTTGATTTAAATAATTATTTGCAAGATTATAATGCATAGAGCACAGGAGGACACACCAAACTCAAAGAAACAGAAGTAGTGAGAAAACCCTGTAAGTTAACACAAATCCACTTGTATCAGTAGAGCATCACTACTTTCAAACTGTCAAAAAACCACACCAAAACTAGTTTGCTGCTTTATTCACTTCCTGTTACAAACAGGCAGGCAGTATCACAATAAGGGTATATTCAATAAGTAATTAAAAACTTTAACACATAAATGCAAGAAAAAAAAACCCAGAGATAAGTCAGTGCTACATTTGTTGGTATAACGGTTCCTTCATTTCTTTCAAAATGCATTTTTAACAGTGTAGATGTGCAGTTCGCTGACCTTACTGAATGCCCAAATACATTATCACCATTTTAGTCCTGCTGCTAAAAGGAACTGCATCATTTATACATGTCTAAAAAAGCTTATCAAACCAAGTTTTCAATCAAATAGAATAATTTCTTTGCAGTATTCTTGAAATACACTGTGGTCCTCTTCCCTTTGAGCTGCAATTCAGAATTATCAAGATCTCACATAAGGCTACATGAAAAAGATCAACAGCAGGCAAACCAAGCCAAGTGCTTCCCCAGCTCTGCCAAGAATTAAACACAGAGCTCCATCAGCAGAAGGGCTTTCTTTGGTAACAAAATCTGTCTCAGCCTGTATGTAAAAGATTTCCTAAGGCTGCAAATTAAAGCTTAAAGACCACAAGAAAAGCCTCAAGACAATAAGAGCTCCTACAGAAAAAATGCTGAATAGAATTTCCAGAAATAAAAAGGTAATAATTACTTCTAGTAACAACAGTAATAGCAGCAATAGTCCCTCTTTTTAATGTTTCTCTTTCCCTAGAGATCTCAACATGTTTTATAATTTATATAAGCAGCAGTGTCTGGTTAAATTAATATTAAAATCCAGCCATCTCTGAGCACAACTGCAAAAGACAGCATTAAATTACATTTCATTATGTACAAAAAGAAAAAGCCATATTAATTTGAAATCACAAGGGAAGTTTCACAAGACATTTGGAGAAAACAACAGGGCTAAAAACCACTCCCTGGAAAACTGCCATTGAATATTTAAGAAACTGAAATGGTCAAGACTTCTTGCATGTCAAAAGGAAAAGTTAAACTGCACTTACCCCTTACCCCTGCCAGCACTGCTCTGAAACAAGCTGGGGAGGCAGTTCATCAGTGATTGAAAGGGAGAAGCCCAAACACTGTATGGGAGTGCTCTTAAGAACAGCTCTTAAAAAGGTTTGAAAAATGCACAGGCACTACTTGCCCTGGAAATGGATTTATTGGGAGCATGAAGCAGCCTGCTAGTTCTGTTCCACATTCCATGTATGCAAGCACGGGCTGACATATGGACCATACATCTGACTGATAATGTCATATTAGTCTGATTTGTCTTAGCACAGTATTAAAGACAAAGATGCAGTATGATGAACAAAACTGTACCATTTCAACAGATTTCTGAAGGAAATTAGTCTGATTTGACAAGAGTGTGCAACCCAAAGATAAATATCTGTTCTATAGCAATTCTGCTTATTAATTAGCAGCAGTGAAGAAGGAAACTGAGCATTTCACTTTCTTCCCTGTTTATTAATATGCACAGTAAGTCAAAGCTTCCGTTGTACAAAGCAAGATGGAATACTGTTAGTCCTATCCCAAAGTAACACATGGACCTCCCATGATGCAGCACATACAAACATTTCTAACTCCTTCTGCTCAGCTTTTCCATCACCCATCATTCACTGTCATCACTGAAAGCCACCAAGCGTGTGGTATTTCTCAAGTACAGATCAAGCGTTACACTCAGAAAGTATCATAAAGTAAATAAGAAATTATAACTGGAGGTAAACAGAATTAAAACAGAAATTTAATCCTGTTTTTCTTTTAAAATTATCATTATATTCTCACCAGACCAGAAACACTAGTTTGGAAATCCTATATAAGCTGTCTCTTTGAAACTCCTGTCATCTTGGATATAACTGGATTTTAGGGCTAAACAACCCCCACCACAAACAGATCTTTAAAAAAACCAAAACCAAACTAAAAAGACCACAAGCAAACAAATGAAAAAAATCCCAAAAACAAAACAAAAAAACCCCAACCAACCAAAAATAAAAACATAAACAAACAAAAACAACAACAACAACAAAAAAGGCAAATAAGCACATCAGAAACATACTTGAGCTCATTTCATATTGTGGTATTGCAGCCAAAAGAAAGGGCATCAGTCCCAGAGCTGATAATCTAGTAATACCCCACCATGATTAAAACATGCTTCATTTACTTTAGTATAAAATAGCTAAAGCCAGCAAGACAGAATTGTCTTTTCCTTTTAACCCACTGTGATGGCTCAACTGGCTTCTAATTACATGAGGCTTACAAGTCATCTGAGCACATTAGTATGCAACTATTTAATAACACCACAGTGATTAAGTGCCTGAAGTTATCTTAACCAGTTCAGTGAATACCTAATGCAAAGTGAGCTAAATTTACAGTGGAAGTGCAAGGGCTCTGATTATGGCAAGAGTATTACAGCTGTCTCTTTTAGTTGTAATCATCTGTCAAATTGATGCCCATAGATATTACAGTATTGTTTAACAATGAAAAGTGGCCATACTGTTGCATTCTCAGAAGTCTTGCCAGCACAAGGAATGGACTAGAGACTTAAACTGCCCATTAATGCTCATACAGAGTCATCGTAGAAGGTGAAGCCCTGATACTGCACTGGAAGAAAATTTTGCTGCAGAAAAGACAGCAATTAGTCCATCTTACTTAATTCAGAAACTTGGCAAGGAACAAAAGCCACAGCTTTTAGTAGCTTGAGAAGATCATGCTGAGCATAAAGAAAAGTATCTTCACCAGAAGGGTAATGTAGCATTGGACACATAACCCAGAAAGATGGTGGAATCTCCAAGCTGCTTCCAGACACAACCACAGCTGACCTGGTCTATTAGTACCAACAATCCTACTCTGAGGGATGGTGAGAATATGGTCACAGACCCCTTCCAACCAACTTTTCCAAGATTCTGTGATCTTGTGGGCAGATGCAAACCCAGCCAAAAACTAACTGCAGCAGGAAATGACTGCAAGAGCCCCTAGTACAGCAGTAAGGCCTTACACCTGGACAACTCTCAGGTAAAGGCTCACAGAAGACCTTGTGCAGGTGCTTTTGTCAGCAACCGTGGTTTTTTTCAAGAGGCTGATTATGGCACTGCCTTCGACCTATCAGAAAATATTTTAGGTGAATGACTGAAGCACACCAGCCACATCCTTCTCTTTTCCCTGAGACACACTGTTTTGCCTATCAGACATGCCTTTGCTGAAACACGAAGATGTTCCACATGTTCATTAGAGTGAAAGTCTGGCACACCAGTTCCCTTCAGAACAGCTGGTGCTGGCATGTAGATGGTTACAAATGCACAAAGAACATTAGCATAGCAATGGGAGTTCAGAAGATGAAAAATGCTCTTTTCTTTTTCTGTTACAGTCTTCATGGTTTAACTTTGAAAAAAAATTTCTGCTTCAAAAGCCTTTCATGCATATGAATGTGATTTTCAGCTTGTCTCTCAACTTCAGTGTTACAAAGACTTGTTAGGAAAAAATAGTAACTGGATGGACTCAAGGGTAAATGAAATATACAAACTGACAAACCTTTCTTG
The DNA here is from genome assembly GCA_013397975.1 of Machaerirhynchus nigripectus. Lineage (NCBI taxonomy): Eukaryota > Metazoa > Chordata > Aves > Passeriformes > Dicruridae > Machaerirhynchus > Machaerirhynchus nigripectus. The sequence goes on from VZRQ01000574.1 coordinate 856,321, forward strand.
TGTCTGGTTGCACCCTTCACCCCCACTGATAAAAAACATCATTTTTCACACCACTTAAAAATTGTGTGCATGGACACTTCTGCATACGCCAGTAAACATACTTGCATCTCAAGCTTTCCTGCAGTCACTGGTATGAATTGCGCTACAGGGTAAGCATAGTTTTAATTAGCTAGTGCAGTTCCTAAGACAATTTTTTTTTCTTTTTTTTTTTTAAATTGTGGCCCCAAGACCTTACAAAGAATCTTGGGGTAAAAATTAAAAAAAAAAAAAAGAAGAAGAAGAAAATTTAAAAAACCCTAAAAACCGGGGGTGGTATCCAGGGGGTTGCCTTCGATTGCAAAATTTTTAATCAATTTTTAACGTCTGATATCCTTCTCATTTCAGTAGTGGAAGAAAAAGCTGATAGATAATAAATACAAGTCTTGCTGTGACTACTGTGGAAAATCTTTGAATCAAGCTATCAGATACTGTAAAAAGAGCACTCAGAAATTCATAGATCTCCAAAAGATGTATTCTGTAGTTCAGAAATGGAGAGGGCTAAAAACATGAGTCCTGAACTCTTACAATCTGCTGCAAAAATGCAAAGAACTCCCGTTAGCCCACATGAACCAAATGAAAAGGGAAGTTATAGATATGACCAACAGATCATATGTGGCAATCAAAGTGAGGTCTTGCTCCCAAATGAAGCATTTTATTCTTTCCCATAATGAAAAGTGCTAGGTGAAACTAATAAGTAGGCATGAAATATGTACATGCCAAGACTGGTGCACCTGTTTGGAGTGGTTCATTCTCTAACATCTCTTTTATTCTTAGCCTTTTCTCCAGTTTGAGGGTTTAGTTTTTTCCTCCTACCTCACTAATACTTCTCTCGTTGTTACTTCAGTTTCATCCTCCTCCTCTCAAATCATGGTTTTATATTTAACCTCACACTCTTCCTCAGAGATACTTAGGATGTTCACTAGACAAAGTCTTGACAAATTCAATCAAAGCAGCATGCACCAGCAAACCACAAGTCATCACAGTTTTTAATGCCTGCAGGCTTCATCTAGAATGATTTCTTTCAATTTTAACATAGGTTTCTATGAATTATATTTAAGTATGCTTTTTAACAAGGAAGTCTTAAAATGTTAAAACATCAGAAGTGAGGGCAAGTCCACCACATTCCCCAGTGAACTGCTTGAAAAAAATCTGTACTTAAATACTGCATCTTTTTTAGAGTAAACTCATCTATTTCACGGTGTTATTGCAAAGAAGACTGAAAATTTCCCCTTCTAGGGCATAATGTTCTCAGCTGAAGTTATTTGTATATATTAAGTCAACTTTGATACTCCAGAGAAATAAGTAAAATATATATATGTATTGAAATCCATCTCTAGCTAAGGATCATTTTTATGCCCTTCTCTGAAGTTCCATCAGTGTTGCCATGTTGGTTTTGGATAGAAAGTCCTAAACTGGACATAGGAATGTATGTATCTTACCAATATTTCAGGCAGACGTAAAACTACCTGTGTTTACCTGCTATTCCGATTCAACAGAGTCACAGTGTTCATAGCAGAAACTTCTTAAACATCACTTCAGTAAAAACCTGTATCGTGGTAGGTACTCACTTTCGTAATTACTGCTCTAAGTTATTCCTTTTCAGGAGTTTCTTGAAATAGGTATAGCCAGTATTCTCTACTCCTACACATACTATGTTTTATTTATCTGTGAAAAATGTGATGACTTTAATAATTTAGATTACATTGTAATAATGAATCATGATAATTACAATATTATTTGCGAGTAAATAATTTAAATAACATTTCAGAACACTGCTAAAATGCTGAATAATATAAAGCAAACAGGATTCCTGAGGCACCTTCTCAGGAAACAGACAACCTGTTTTCTTCCCAACAGCAACATTTTAGATCTGCCATGAAGCCAGATTTTAATCCATCTAATATATAACCTCCTAGAGCCAAGTTTCACTGGTTTTCCCCATCAAGATGTTAGAGTGATAAGACAAATGCCTTTGAGAAATTTAAGTACACTATATTCATTCTGCTCTCTTTATCAGCCAAATCTACGATCTTGTCAAGTGATGACAGTTTTGTTTGACAGAACATGTTTCGATAAAACCATCTTGACTGACAATAATATGCTCCTCGTCTTTAACCTTTGATAGATGGTATCCAAACTGTTCTGTTCTGTTGCCAAGACTTCTGCGAAAGTCGCTATTCTGTTGAGTGGTGGATAGTCCCTTATAATTCTCCTAAGTATTTGTATTACCATGACACTCCTGCATTGTTACAGAGCTTCTCCACTCCCCAGCACTCTTTAATATTTAATTAATGGCTCAGAACTCAAATGCTATATTTATTTATCTAGTAGGATTTCAGAACTGCTGGTCATAACATACTTACTTTTAGCCAGTGCTCCTCATATTGCACTTTGACTATAATGAACAAATGTATACTGTCTATCATAGGAGGGTTGAAAAACAGAGCAGAAACAGCTGCTGAATATTTCTAGCTGTTCTGCATCACTATTTGTAATTTTACTTCCAGTTTAGCAACAGATAACTTGGCCCAATTTACATCAGTCGACCAGAGATTGATTCATAATATACCTTATTCATAATACACCTTCATAATATACCTTAAAAATGCCATCTTACTAGTGTTAGATTTTGGCATTCACTTTACCCCTCATGGCTTGCTTTAACATAGGGACAAAGTATAAATCAAGTTAGACAAAAATGTCCTTATGTCAGTTTTACACTGAAAGAACTGGGAAAAGAACAGTACAATAAGATTGTCTAAGTGACAATATACATGGAAGAAAACATACTTCATTGAAAAAAAATCAAATGAAACTGCAAGCAAAATTTAGAGAACAGCTACTTTAATGCTTTTCCCTTGACTTTGAATGTTGGCAATTACTTTTTATTATTTTTACAAGATACACGGAAATACATAAACCTAGAAGACTCTTAATTGTTGTACAATGTAAAAATAGAACTGTCGCCTGTGAGAAACACAGCTGAAAGAAATCACTTTTAAGAGAACCAGCAAATACTTCACCTTGGATACCAACACCCCTGACACACTCTCCATTTCATGGTTTTGAAGCAGTGTACAGGGAGTTGAGACACAAAACTCTGCAACCCTAACCTTTCCCAACACAAACAGAAAACAAAGGTAGATTCTGAGCTGTAGTTTGTTAAAAAGTGACCGTCAGAACTGAACAGACACAGAGGTGTTCTGACTTCTTCTCTTGATTAGATCATTGCCTAAGGGTTGGTGAATTTCTAATACAGTTTTTTATGCAGCAAAAGTTTATTCAATTGTTTCTCTGAGGAGTGGGAGGAGATGGCAGAGAGGCATCCATACCTCTACCAATATGTTCGGTGCTGTTGTACTTAGTTGTGCATATGCCAAGGACATGAAGCATATGGCCCGGGGGCTGGCACTGTCCCGTTTAGCAGATGTCTTCAATACATTCTGCCATAAAAATCTTTTGGGGGACTGGTTAACTGCTTTTTATCAGACAATTCTCTCTCTGTAGTTGTGTCGAGTTACTCACCTTAACTGAAATCTCACTGAGCACCTTTAGAGAAGTTGTGCAGCTTTTCATATCCAGCAACTAGAAAGTAAGACTTTACTACCCTCTCAAATTAAGTCTGCACCTAACAGATAGACTGACTGCAAACTGACTACTAGGTGCCACAGGAGGACATAAATCTTCCTGAAGCAGTTATGCTGCTTTAGTTTTTTGGTCCAAGGAGTCAAAGACAGGAATCAATCTTCAAATGCAAGCACACTTCCCCTTCTGGCATTACTCCAAAGCAGCCAAGGATGAATACACCAGTAATTTGTGCAGGCCTGGCATGCCAGCAAGTAAAGAGAAAGACAGCTTACAAAAAGAGCAGGAGAGCAAGTAGCTATTTGGAAAATCACTGTAAATTAATCTTGTGTGTTGGCATTGTAAGGATTTACCAAATTATTCAAATGGTGAATAATATTTAATCCTGTGGGCTGTTTACAAACTCTACCTGGATTGTTTTATGGACAGTTAACTCCTACTTTGGGTTTGTGCATTTGACAATCTCTTCCCCACAGGGCTTCCAGTGTTTGGGCACATCCATCAAGATGACAGACAAAATAATCCTGATAGAAGCTATTGCTTTTTGACTTTGTAGAGGACACACCAGACAGTGGAGTAATGGCTGAATAGGAGAAGAAAATGCTGCTCCACAATATCAATGCCCTATACAAATTCACAGGACAAAATTGGAAAGTCAAAACACTTAAGGCAATTAGATCCTAGTCAGTAAGCTCAAAGGCAGAAGAATACCCAAAACTGACCTAATTTCTACTTTTTTTACTTCTTGTTATAAAGGCTGGACACTTTCATGAAGTACCACGATGTGGTTTAGTTGAGCTCAACACCTGTCTCACTCTAAAACTTCTACATCCTCCTAAATTAGAAGGGAAAGAGTAGCACACTTTTTGATCCTTCATGAAAATATTTTACAGAATAAGACCCAAGAGAACTCAGAAGAATTGCCCTTCAAGTGTCTCAAACTTGGAAACTGATGTTCCAAATCAGCATCTTCTTCCTCCCAACCAGTGGTAGAGCATTCCTGTTCCCTAGTTGGTGATATGAACGTGCCAGGCTTCTCCCAGTTAATTTTCCTGATAACCATGCAAACAACTCACACAAGAGACCTCTTTATTGATTCCCCTATCAATGTGGTCAAACATCCTGACTAAAAATGAAATTAGATTGCCTAGATTGCCTCAACAAAGGACAGTCTTCAGTGAGCAAAGGTCTACCTTAAAAAGAAGAATGGGAAGGCTTTTTTAAATGACTCAACCAAATAAATAGTATCTTTTCAATCAAATTAAAGAAAATCTGTATTATTTTCCCTCCACCCCCTTCTGTGACCTCTTAGGGCCAGATTCCTTGTGTCTGAATCACAGAAGAATCCATCCTTTAAGAACAGGAATAAGCTTAGCTCCCCAGTATTTTCACTACACAGTTGTTAACACCCCAATGGACAAAGCTTCTCCTCCCCTCTTTGGGAGGCTATTCCCTAGTCTAATACATTTCACCATCTACTTGGGATTCAGTACTCCATAGATCACAAATTCTGAACAAATTAAGGAAAAAGTGTCTAATTCTCCTGACAAATTACAGTCCATGTAACCTTAATGAATTTTTCCATAGTGGGTTGAAACATAGTTGATGGACAGTTTTTTAGACCAATTGCATCTCACGATTTTGAATATAAAAAGCAGCATGGGCACAGGAAATACGGCTTCTGGTTTCCGGTTTTTCTCTCGGAGGGGTGGCTGGGCCAGCCCTGGCCGGGCCCCCACTGGGCCGGGCCAGGGCCCCTGCACCCTCCCCTCCCCCAACGCCGGGGCATGGGCCCCTGGGTACCTGCAGGAGAACCCCCTCAGAGCCACAGGCAGCTAAGAAAAGAACTGGTGGGCTCCCCTCTGTTGCCGTGGCTAAGCCCACATTACACCCCTCGTGTTACTACGAAGTCGTCTCTCCCCACAGCACTGTGCCAGAAAGTTCTCCCTTCACTGATACCCCACTGGCCCCTGGTCCTCTCTCCCCTCNGCGTGGGCTTTTGTTCTTTGTTCTTTGCCTCTGTTCCCTTTCGAGTGTGGTGGTTCTCAGTATCCAATAAACGCCTCGGAACTGCACGCAAAGAATCCCTGTGGCCCCTTCGTCCCCGGAACGCACACAGACTGTGTGTGTGAGTGACTGCTCGCGACAGCCTGCGGGGGTGAGGCTGTGTGCACGCGTGGGTGCTGGCAGAGCGCCGCCAAAGCCTCTCCTCGAGGGACTCTGTGGGCAAAACACGGCTTCTGTCCACCGACTCCACCACCACGATAGCCCTCCCTCCCCACGCAGCCCTGCGCAGACTCAGCAGGAGCCAATAGAGCTTTCTGCAACAAATGCAGCCTATATCGAACCAAAAAAAACCACCAAGCAGCCAGCTGCATAAAGGGAAAGAGGCTTTTCTCCAACATAAAGCCAAAGAAAATGAGTTCTTCAACATGGAGGCTTCAAGGTCAGAGAGAAAAAAGTAAGTCATGTGAGATGGAGCTGAAGATGGCGATGGGAAAAGAGGGTGGAGTTGCGCCCAGTGCAAAGCTTAAAAATACTTCTTGCAGGCCATAGTAAAAACTGTAATATCCCCAACTGTTCTTTCCTCTTTAATCCATTTAAAAAGACATGGGGGGATGAAAATTCTGTGTGCAGGCTGCGGAAAAAAGAAAGTGGCCGAGCCAGGTCACCTAGGAAGCTGTAAGAGACTTTTAGAGATTTTGTGAAGAAGAGAGCCATTGCATTTTTCAGGCTGGAATTCACTTATCCTTAAAAAAAAGAAACACCCCATGTGTGGCCCATGCTGGAAGTTGGGGAAAGACTGCAAAATTCATGGGAGAGATGCTTTTCACAGCAGTAGAATTCTGGGCAGGTCTGTTGCTTTTTGGGCAGTTTAGAAACCACATGAAGCAAAAGAAACCTTTTTTTTTCCCCTAAAATAGTGAAGAGACTTTTAAGAACTGTAATACTGACCAAAATCATAGTTTGTTATCCTTTGTGTGAGTTAAATAAAAGGGGGAGGTGCTGAAAGAAAAGGGGGATTTGCTATAATTTTTTATTATTTCCTTTTACTTTTAATTCTATTAGTAATAAACTTCTTCATATTCTTTAAAGTTTTGAGCCTGCTTTGCAGTCTCCAAATTCTTATCTCACAAAAAATAAAAAATGCAAACAAACCCATTACACCTTCTCTGAGAAGTTAACCACTTAATTTCTGAGACTTTCACTAGTTACCATTTTGAAACACAGCATAAGAAGCATACATGAAAAGATTTAAATTAACTATTTAAATTAATTATTGTCAGTTGCTGCCTAATCCTCAGAAAAATTTTTCATTGGCCCTACCTTGCAAAGCACTTAAAAGCACATTCTTCCCTAACTATATGCCCTGAAGTCACAAAGAAATAAAGCGTGCATTATTTCTATTCAAGCCAATACACAGACAAGAGTATTACACATAACTGAACTATTTTAATCTAGTATGAGCCCAACCCATGCACCCAAACCACTCAGACAGTTGCTGACAACTAGACTGAGCAGGTTATATGAAGAACTGATACAAGTTTTACATGTTTGTCATCACCTGTTCAAATTGAGGAGTGTAAGTGTCCATGTAGTCATTGCTATCTACATAAACCCTTACTCCCCTGCAGCCCATGAGCACTATGGGACTATTGGACCCATTATATGATCACAATCTTTGCTTGGATATATGATGAGATCACAATCTGTGACCAGTCTTGTCTTCTGACTGTTCAGCTGTTCATCTCTGCAAAACTGTAATAACTCCATGATTTGACAAAGCTAGTGCAGAGTGATTGGTTCAGGTGACCTCAGCAATGTCACACTTACACTTTTGGAAATTAGAAGCTACTTTAAACATTTTTACCCACAGTCTTATGATTAGCCTGTTAAATTGTCCTTTCGGATAAAAAGCAAAAACAAACTACTGCCTTGACCAGTAGTACTAAAAAGAAAAAAAAATGAGGGTAGAAAAAGTGGTTTTCTGATGCAATTCTTCCAAGAAAGGCAAAAGACATTTGCAATTACACTAAAAAGAAAAAAGTATGATCTCTGTGGTGTGTGGGTAGCTGGACTCAAACTACGAGACAGAAAAGGAAAGCGAAAGAATGTCAAGCATTGCCCATTTTTATATTTTCTGTGGAAAGAAAGATGCATGCTGGTGGTAAACATAACAACATGTGAGTGGAAGTGAGGCAGTGCCAGACTGGTTTATTTGAGAAAGCACAGAATACTGATGTATGAGATCATTTACTAGAGAAGCTGGGAGAGCAACTCACAATAAACAATTTAGTCTCCAAATGCAGCTCTTTTACTATTCAAACTATCCATAAAGACCAAGCTATTTTTATAGATGTTTGCTGTTTGTACTTATCCAGACAAGTATTTCCTTCTAGTCCATACCAATGCAAGTGCTGGCTTAAGGATTCAGCACTCACAGTGACAGCACTGTGACTGCTCAGGCAAGTCAGCTGGCATTTCTATTGCTCCAGTTTAGCTGCATATGCTAAATTCCTTTATACAGAACTAAAACTTCTGCAAGTTCCATCTCAGCATCTACATGTCTGGGGTTATTTGTCCCAAAACTTAGCATAAAAACCCCTGCTCTTTCTGTACACTTCACCACGGATCTGAACAACGTGTCACCATAGGATTTTATTGCAAGGTTAGTAATTTTTTTACTTATTTCTGCAGCTTTGCTTTAGAGCACACAGAGAAGAGAATTTAGAGAGAGTCTGAGAGACAAGACAGGTAGAATTACTCCTTTTTGTTGTATCTGCTGTGTCCCTTTCCTCTATCCTTTGAAATTCAATTTCTTGTTTGCTGATATAGCATCTCATGAAAGCTTAACCAGCATACACATAAAACATTTCTTTGTATATCTGAGATTTACCTTTTCAGAAGGCAGGTGTAAGTGCAAGTGTGAGAGACTCATACAGCTACTTTTCTAAATGTAACTTGATTACAGACCTCATACAGCTCCCAGAATTATGGCATGGTGGTATCACATATCAGGCAGGTAATTTTATATACATTCACTGTAGTTCACATGCATACTCTGTTTATTCATATTAAGCTGCAGCTGTTGAAGTACTTATGTTTCAAAAAATAAAACCTTTTGGGGCTATGCTCTGGGATTTTAGGAAACTGATGGAAAAGAGATGGGTTTTTCCCCACAATGAATTCAAAGGAAATACATCCATTTTCCATGAAGACTGTGATTCTTTGGGATAATACAATTCCACATATATTAAAACTCAGTGTTAGGCACAATGTTCCTTACCAAAACTGGACATACTGCTTCATAGTATCATACTTTTCTGCTTTCTGTAAGACATACAAAACTAAAGATATGAAATTAAAAAAAGGTTTAAACATTGTTCAAATCCCAGGTGCTGAAACAGGAAAAAAAAAGATTTGCTGTAATTTGGCAGTGGAGAATAGATGAGCTAAAAGGTATGTCAAGTAGTAAAACACTAGAAGAAGACACCTGGAAGAGTTCAAGAAGGATTGTGTTTTCTCAGAAGGTTATCAGCCATTAGACACCATGTATCTGCTTCCTTAGGGGGGGGAAAAATCAGAGAGCATGGTACTCTGCACTTGCTTCTGGTCTAATAAAAATTTTCCTCATAATGGGCTTCTCTTCATAAAATCTGACCCAGTAAAGCATTCACCACACTTTGGTTTTAGGTTCAAGTGATGCCATGCCTTTCTAGGAGACTATTCACATCACATAAGAATTCACAGAGTTCAAAGTTTGCTTCAGAACATCAAAATAATTAAGTTCTTGTAGGATTAAGCCCATTACTAAACCTCTAAAGCACATGATTTCATTGGCACAATGCTAATCATCACAGTGCCTTCTAACATGATGCCTTCTGTCCTAGAAAACCTGTCTCCCTAATTTCATCTTAAACTAAGATTTTTAGCAGTCCTAATAGAAATTATACAATTACTTGTAATTTACATAATCAGAGTCAAAATATCTGTTATTTATTTCTTTCTTATTCAAAAGTACAAATAAACACATTAGCAAGAAGGGATAAAATTGTTTGACTGCAACACCTACTTTTCTAAAGCTATAAAGAGATTTTTAATGCATGAGAGGTTTTAGAATAATTATATTTCCAAGAGATTACTCAAGGACTACAAGTCTCCTTCAAATATATTAATCTTAACTTAATTAATACTTTTAATTTTACAGATGAGGTAATTAACATAACTGACATTTTCAAATTAGGTCTCCTATATTCAAATTACTGTATTCACATTGAGAACAGAAGGAATGCAGGATCTTTGAATGTCAAGATGACGTTTTAGGAACCTATGCACTGACTAAGGTAAGAATTACAGGAGTTAATTTTGGGGAATCGTGGTCAATATGATGAGACCATGGATATCATTAGGAAGAAATGGGTATCTGTTCAGTAGTTTGACTAGTATCTAATTATAAATCTAATAGCTTTGTGGCCTGCAGCTCCGACTGACAGGAGGGCTAGAGGCTTCTCATCTAAAGAAGTTCCCCATTAGCTCATAATGCTGAGCCCTGGAATATAGTTGTTGTGTATATGGGTAGTTAGTCACACCACAGAAAAAAAGCCACTCTCAGTCCAAGCATGAAGTCAAGGCTCAGTTCATTAACAAATCCTGGAGCCTAATTGTTTCTTCATGAATTTGGGGGAAATTTTGAGTTTAAAGCAAGGAATCAGCAGGCCACACCACTTTTCAGTCACAAACTTTCAGCATGGTAGAGGAAACAAACTCAAATGGCTCTAGTCCATTACATCCAGAAAGGTGTAGGACATGTTTGCAAAGCAGCACTTACAGCTGCTTAACCATACAGCCTTAAATATCTAGGGCTGTCTCCAATCCCATTTTGCTTTATTTGAAATATAGGATTGTAATACTCATGCACAAAGAAACTCTGATCTTTGAACTGCTCCTCCTCCTGAATCATTAAGAAGATACCAGTATCTCTACCTTATTGTTCCACAGCATAAAATATCCTAGAAAATACATATAAACTAACAGTGTTATCTTGATATTAATTTTTTTATACTCTTTAAAGTCTCAGTATCTTTTTCCAATCCTTTCTACTAGCAAGTTTTCATCAGCAAGTACAGTATACATTAAATGCTGATCTATTTCTGCCCTCATAATATGCTGGTTCGCTTCAGCAGTCAATAAACAAAAAGAAACAAAGACATAAAATTTGGGATAAAAACAAGCACTAATCATTACAAAACTGGAATTGGATGCACTTGTAACATCGAGCTTCAGCTACATCTCCAGCAATACTGAAAGAGCAGTTTTAAACCAAGACAGCAGGACTTAGTGAATCTGGAATGTGTTATATAAAAATAACACCATTCATCTTTCAATCTCAAATCAGAAAAGTGTGCTTTTTAAAGTGAAATTTTTTTGAGTTATAAATTGCTTAAAATTCAAAAGTGAAAAAAAGTTACCTAAAGAAGTCAGCCCCATTTAGATAAAACAACAAACAAACAAAAACCCTAAAAACTAAAAAAACCACAAGCTAAAAACCACCAAAGTAAAAGTCAAAGTAAAGAAAAAGGATAGAAATGTAAATTGTTCCTCTTGTTTTTGGATATACATACTTCAAGCACGTTTGGAAATTAAAATGCGTAAGTCTCTAAACAACATTTGTTTTCATGATGAAGAAATCAGCTATTATTCTACAACTTGGTGAGGCAGACTATGTACAATGATGCTACTACATGCTATTTACTGTACTGAAGTCAATTTTGCCTTGCATTTGCTTTCTTTGTGGTGTTTACCCAGAGATTTAAATAGCTTTATTATTAAAATACTTAGAATATCACTCCACAAGCAAGTTCTTGTTCAGTAGAGAAGGGATGCATTACTAATGCCATTTCACAGTTGAGCAATGTAAGTCTTGAGAGATTAAGGCAAGACTTCTCAAAAAGTGGACTCTGAATCAGAAAAGCTTTGCCTGTTATTTTTACAGAATGACGGAATGGGGTTGAAATGGATCTTTGGAAACCATGTCGTCCAACACTCTTGCTCAAGCAGGTTCACCCAAAGCAGGCTGCCAGGATCGCGTCCAAGCGGCTTTTGAATAGATTTCCCAGCCGCCCTGGGTAGGCTGTTACAGTGCTCAGTCACCTCCCAGCAAAGGACCTTTTCCTCACGTTAGGACGGAGCTTCCTGTGTTTCAGCTGGTGCTGGTTGCCCTCGCCCTGTGGCTGGCACCGCGTCCCTTGGGACAGTGAGTAGCAGCGCCCCCGCCGCAGCGCACAGCGCTCCGCCCCTTGGAACAGCAGCAAGGCTCAGGGTGTTTTCAGACACTCCAAAGGAGACGCCCTCGGTAAGTATAATCGGCAGTGGAAACCCCTCAGATTGCCTGCACGAGCCTTTCTTTCTCTCTGCCCGGCAATCCCCGATCCCGCGCACTCGGCCCCGCGCCCCGGGCAGCCTCACGCGCCCCTGGGCTGACGCCGCAGCGACACCTGGCGGCTGCCGCAGGCACCACGGGAGGCGGGCGGGGAACCCGTGCTACAGGCAAGGGTCACAAACAAACATACACAAACATTCGCCAACGAACACACACATTGTAGGCACGCGTATCTATGTAACACATAGATATGCATACATCTCAGAGCCTATGTGGTGTAACAGCAACCCTAAAATCCTGTTTGCAGCGTCCAACTGTCACAACTTTCAGAAGCTTTGTGGTATCTGAGTTAGTACCCAGCAGGAAACTCTACAGTATAGAGGACCCCCACACATTCAGGACAAATTTAATTTACATCGCAAGCACTTTTCTTTAAATTGTTAAGATTTTACTTCAGTGTTTAGAACGGACACTGCTGAGGAACAATGCCTAACTGCTAATCCAAATGTGACATGTATGCCACCAGCAGTAGTACAGAGTTCTCTGCTCAAGTCAAAATTATTAAGCGTGAACTCCTCCTGCACAACAAATGGATAGTTGGATCTCTAATCTAGTCAATTTATAGCCGAGGGTACTGAAGTTTGCAACGTGAATACTGAGCTCCATCAAAGTTTGTTTGTGTGCTGTGGCTTACAGATCAGCTAAGCAGACAAAACCCAAGATCACAACAGAAGTAAGCTGGTCACCAATGTCCTGAGGGAATGTTATGGAGTCAGAAAAGACTGATATGCCAAACATTTTAAATTCACAACCACACCAGAGAAAAGAAAATCTGAAGTGCAATTTGTACTCCTTCCCAACGTGAGAATCATCTGTCCTTCCATGGCATGAACTGATAGATGCTTGCCCTGATCAATCCATTGGAAAGCTCAGACTCCTGGAGCAGTATATGAATAACCTGCCTTAAATCACATCTGACTGGTAATACCTTAACCTGAGTGCCATAACTCTGAAGCTATCTGTGACACCTGTGTGTCCTTTAACAAGGTACAAAATTTATGAGACATATAGCAATAAGCAAAAATAATTCCAATTTATTTCCTTGCCATTCTTACAGAAATAGCACCTAACTCTGCTTTTGAAAAATAGAAGTATCAGCTACTTAGGAGCAAAGAGCTGTGTTACCATAGTAGAATGACCTTACTAAAGGTCATGCTTATGAAGCTGAACTCAGTGTTTTATTGGTACAGTTACATGTCATCCAGATCTCAGTTGGCTAGAATTTGTCTCCTCAGAACATACTGAATATACAAAATTAGCCCGATTCTGTGTCTCGGTCCAAAGTAATACGATTTTTACAGAAATTACAGCCCATTAAAATGGACTAGAAACGCATACTCATTAATGTTGTCAACCATTTGCTTGGTAGGTGATGCAGCTGTGAATCTCCAAGAGGCAAAAGCATCTGTGCATTACTTACCTTATTCAGACACCAGTGCAAGTCCAGTACATGCAAACAATATGACACCAATATGAGTGATGTGGCAACACACCTGAAGGACGGGATGGCATCCAGAGGGACCTGAACAAGCTTGAGAAATGGGTCCATGGGAATCTCATGCAGTTTAGCAAGGCCAAGCACAATGTGCTGTACCTGGCTTGGGGCAGCCCCTGGTATCAACACAGGCTGGGAATGAATAGATCAGAGCAGCCCTGCTGAGAAGGACTTGAGGCTGCTGGTGGGTGAGAGGCTGGACATGACCCAGACGTGCACTTGGAGCCTGGAGAGCCAAATGTGTCATGGGCCGCATCCAAAGCAGCATGGGCAGCAGGGTGAGGGAGGGGATTCTGCCCCTCTCTCCCCTCTGGTGAGATCCCACCTGGAGGACTGCATCCAGCTCCAGGGTCCCAAGCAGAGGAAGGAAGTGGACCTGTTGGAGGAGGCCACCAAATTGATTAGAGGGATGAAGCACCTATCCTATTTGGAAAGGCTAAGAGAATTGGGATTGTTCAGCCTGGAAAAAAGAAGGCTTCAGGATGACCTAAGAGCAGCCTTTCAGTACCTGAAGGGAACCTACAAGAAAGATGGAGAGGGACTTTTTACAAGGGCATGTAGTGACAGGACAAGGGAGAAGGGCTTCAAACTGAGAGAGTAGATTTAGATTAGATAATGGAAGTAATTCTTTCCTGTGAGTGTGGTGAGGCACTGGAACAGGTTGCCCAGAGCAGTTGTGGATGCCCCACGAGTGTTTAAGGCCAGGTTGGACGGAGCTCTAAGCAACCTGGTCTAGTGGGTGACATACCTGTCCATGGCAGGAGGGTTGGAATTATCTTTAAGGACCCTTCCAACTCAGCCGTTCTATGACTCTGTGATTGTATAAAATGGTAATTCTCTGTCTTCCCCATACTACTTCTGATTTCATAAACATTAAACAAGTTTTTTTTTTCAGTTGCCTCTTTCCCAAGGAAAAAAGAACCAGTCCATTTAGTTACCTCTCAGATCAAAGGTGGTCCATCTTTCTGAACATCCTCAGTGCCTGTGTATTTTCTATTAACTTCTCTTATGTCTTTTTTAAGATACAGTGAACAGAACAGTGCAATGATTTGGACATACACTCCCATTTTTATTCTATTATTTTCCTAGGAATTCTGAATGTTCAATCTGCCTTAGTATTGCTGATCACAAAACTGATGTATTCACAGAACTATCAAAGAAAATTCAAAGAATATTGTAAGGCTACAGCCAAGAAATGCAACACATTTGTTGTGGCAGTTCGTGAGCGGCACAAGAGTTTGTGGCACCCTTGCCAAGCTGGGGAAAGCCAAAGCTTCTGTAAATTTTATCTTCCCCATCAACACCACAAATCTGCACATGGGAACATCCGGGCAGTCTCTCCTCTAAGAGCTTTTTACAGTGATCTCCCTCCACGTTGTTCCAGCTCTTGCAATCATTCCTCAAGCACGTTTTCTTCCCAAAAATATGTGATTGCTGTTCCCATTTTCCTTGCTGCTTCCTTTACTCATCTCCCTGTTCAATTACTGATTTATCTTTTGTGCTTGGGCCTTCTGTTTCTTTCCCATGAGACATTTTTGTTTAAGAAATATGTAAAATTGACTCTCAAGCATATGAACAGCATGCAGTGAAAATGAAGCCACTTAGACCTGTATTAGATTATATGAGTTCAAGGATGTCAAATTCAGTATAAACTCAACTCTCATTCATTCACACACTGCATGCAAGACCATCTCACTTTTCAGCTTACACTTTTAACTACAGTTAAACCATAAACAGAAGCAACTAAACCATTAGAGGAAACAGCTTTTTCACCAAAGCAAATATTTTCAAAATAAAATAGGTTTGATACTTTCCCGTTATTCTCTCTCTAGACATCTGATCACTAGACCACTGTTAAGTGCATCAAGGCCCTGATATGAGAAACACAATGAAATTGATAGCAGTAGAAACATTGTGTGAATCAGTGTGACAATATCATTTGGTGGCAAGGTGCTGTTCCATTCCTGAGGAGCAGAGCCCACCCCAAACACTTCAGTCCTGGCTTTCTTCTAGTCCCATTTTTTATACCTTGAGTTAGTTCTCTCACGATATGCTTCAAAGACTCTTGCATGGGCTGACATCCATTCTGAATACTCTTAATATCTAGGTTCTTTTACATGTAAATTATTTCTACATACATGTTTCTAAATAGATATAGTTAATAATTTTTACAAATCTCTGTTCCCAAATAACCTAAAAAAAATTCCATCAAGCATGTTCATTATTTGCAAATGTTTGTTGAACCATTTTTCTGAATAAATTACACTCTGCATGAATGCCAGGATTGTTAATTTATGACTGACAGTTTAAAACTTGTGATTGTTTTCTGTTCTTCCACCCGAATGACTCAAATTTTCTAAGCAAGCCATTACAAATAGTAACTACCCATATTTAAGAGCTAACTCTGAAAAAGCCTAAGAAATTATTCTGTTGTCATACCGTAAACACAAATTAGATACCTGAGAGTTCACAGAAAGCTAGAGGACACTTAATATAGCAAAATATGATGTTTTCAGAGATGCACTTTTCTCCATCTGGCATTGTGTACCTCCCAGAATTACAGCTCTGGAGATGTTTCCCAGTTAATACCCAGCCCTATTCCCATAATAAATATCCTGATCCTTGCCTGATCACTGTGCAAAGCTCTGGCTTTGGTCTTGAGCCTGCAGTCAGCATAAAAAGTTTCAAGAAAAGGGCTCACAAGCTAGGAAGAAAAACATCAAAACCAGGTCCCACTTACCCTTGAACTGATTTTCATGCTGTGCTTGTTATCTTGTCCTATTTTCCCTTGAAAGCTTTCAGCCCCCTTGAGATTTTCTTACTTTTAAGTAATTCAGGCTACTCTAGAAATTGCCACTAAAATAAATGACACTGCTAAATCCATAACTGCAACTGAAGTGCAACATATATGAAAATTTTAGCTTGCAGGCAGCATTAGTTTTAATTTCATCTGCACTGCAACTCATAAGACACCTCTCCGGAAATCATGTGAGAAACACACTAATATACCAAAATTCACACGTATGTGCATGTTTCAATTTGTTTATCAATAACCTGGACAAAGGGAACCCTCAGCAAGTTTGCTAATGATTCAAAACTGGGGGGAGTGGCTGATCCACCTGAAGGCTGTGCTGCCATTCACTGGGACTTTAATAGGCTGGAGAATTGGGTGGAAAGCAACCGAATGAGGTTCAGCAAGGGAAAGTGCATGGTCCTGCACCTGGGGAAGAAGAACCCCGAACACCAGCACAATCTGGGGGCTGTCATACTAGAGAGCAGCTCTGCTGGGAAGGACCTGGGAGTCCTGGTGGATGACAAGCTGACCGTGAGCTGGCTGTGCCCTTGCAGCCAGAAGGGCCAATGATATCCTGGGGTGCACTGGGAAGAGTGTGGCCAGCAGGTTGAGGGAGGTGATCCTCCCCCTCTAGTCAGCCCTGGTGAGGCCACATCTGGAGTGCCATGTCCAGTTCGGGGCTCCTCAGTACAAGAAAGACAAGGAGCTACTGGAGAGGGTCCAGCAAAAGGCTACAAAGATGATGGGTCTGGAGCATCTCTCCTATGAGGAGAAACTGCAGGAGCTGGGCCTGTTTAGTCTGGAGAAGAAAAGACAGAGAGGGAATCTCATTAATGCATATAAATATCTCAGACGTGGGTATCAAGAGGATGGTGCCAGACTCTTTTCAGTGATGCCCAGGAACAGGACAAGGAGCAATGGCCATAAACTAAAACACAAGAAGTTCCACCTCATCACGAGGAAGAACTTCTTTATAATGAGTGTGGCAGAGCACTGGCACAGGCTGCTCAGGGACGTTGCCAAGTCTCCCTGTCTGGAGACATTCAAAACCCACCTGTACAGGTTCCTGTGTCACATATCCTAGGTGACCCTGCCTTGGCAGGTAGGTTGGGCTAGATCTCCAGAGATCTGAAGATCTCCCTTCCAACCCTAACAATTTTGTGATTCAGTTCAGCAGTACAGAAAGGGAACAGACCATCATTTGCAATTTACAGTTATAGACACTTAACAGTTAGACTGTTTCTTCTTTTCTTCATTTTGTCCAGTTTCTGAAAATTAGGGACTAGAATATGATTCTACTGATTTTACACAGCCTTAAAACAGTAATTTAAATGTTTTTTAAATTACAAATACTACATTTTCACCAGACTTGTCCACAGGTCAGCCTGATGTCACTATACTTTATCTCCAGCATAGGCTAGCATTTGTTATGCTGTAACACCTGCAAACTCTTTTGTGTTTGCTATTCATTGTCATCTAAAAACATTGAGCACACAGACAACTGGGTAACATTAGTTTTAGTGCAAACACACCAACTGTTCTTGCTGGAGGGTTCCCACACTAGGCAGTGAGCTGATGTTCTCAGCACAATTTGCACACATAAGAAATCTATACAAGCAACTTACTCATGCCTCTGGGACTCTAACATTACAATTGTGGTAAGCATGTAATACTCAGGTTTCATTAAATCCTACAGGAAATCTCATTGAAGATAACTGTAGCTCTTCCCTTGAGAAAATGAACAGAAAAAAAGCAAGTGATAGCAGTAGTTCAATAACAGAGGTGAAACCAGAACCAATACAAAAAGCAGCATGATTCCAGGACCTTAAATAAACAAGAGTATTTTTCCTCTATGCTACTGTAAGAGTACATAGACTTTTAACAGCATCTGGTTCATTAAGCTCTCCAGTTAAGGACCATTCAGTGTAATAGAAGTAATGAGTCACAAGGAAAGCAATAAAGCAATAAAGCAAACAGACACACAAATACTAATGAGCAGGTAATAAGGTAGACAAAGACCAGAACTCTTCAGTCACTGACTGATGGGCTGTTAAAAGGAACTACTCAGACATAGGCAGGGGCAAGGAGGAGGGGGGAGCGGAGGAGGGAACAGAGAAGAAATCAAGACTTCATGAGTATGATGGCATATTTGAAAATCTTTGTGAGAGTGTACCAAAACCATGGAAAAGTAAAAAGAATTTGTGGGGGTTATGTAAAAATTATAGATTCTTTATGGGAAGTGAAAAAGATAAGGAAAGATAGAGATATGGGTGGATAGCAGAGGAAGACATAGGATACTTGTCTGAGCCACATGATCAACATGTGATCAACACATGATAAACACATGATCAACTCAGTGTATCCTTTCTTCTTAATAAATTCTATTATTGACTTCGCTTTTTTAATCTAACTCTGTCCTACATGAGTGCTACAATGTCCAATTGCCAGCAACTGGAGAACACACCACAGGTCACCAGGCTGTAGATCCAGACTGGAACACAATTGAGATCTGAGAGCCAGCAACAGGGGAAGGGATCATTCCCCATTGGAAATAGGGTGTGTGTTGCTGGGGTCTAAATGCCAGCAACTGGAGCAGGAACTTTGGCTTACAGGGCCCATATGTTTAAGTGCCAGCAGTTGGGGACACCAAACTGTCTATACTTCCCTAGGGAATTTAACTGTGCATACACATGCGTGCATGCACATTCATGTGTACGCATACATATACTTTGCTAGCCAACCTTAAGCTGGACTAGCCATGAAGAAGATCTGTATCTGGAAAGACTCCAGCTCTGAGTCAGCAGCTAGGTAAGGGGCACAGTGTGTGTGCATGGACACTGGATCACCACCCAGCAGGAGATCTAATATCTGAGGGATGCATGAGCAAGTGTGCTTGTGAGAACAGTGCATGAGTGTGTGCATCTGTTCTGCTACTGAAGATCAAGCCAGGCTCTCGTGTTAAGTAGGGGAGGCCCCACATAATGGGTGAGGGCTGTGAGTCTAGGCATGGATATGAGAGAGATCTGTTAATGCTGGTGTATTTGGGAAGCTAGAAAGCAAGGGCTGATGTTTTCACTAATGAGCTTCAACCCTAACCATGTGGAAAGGAGAAACAGGCCTGGGCTATCTGCATTTCTGTTTATGCGAATGCTGGTAGTTCACAGTGTTGCCTAACCTCTACAATTTGTTACTGGTCTAGACTGGGTGACAGCTCTTCAAGCTACATCCTTCTTGTTCCTCTTGACTGAAGTCTTCACAAAAGCCTTGCCAACAACTTCTTTTCTAACGTACACTGGAAGAGTCTTCTTTCCTCTCGCCATCAGTGCCTCCTCTCTCCCTCACTCCCTGTGACTGGGCACTTAATTTTACAGACCAGGTGATATTAACCATGGCAATTTTCACCTTTTCTCCCTTAGCTTGCTTAAATAACACCTGTATGGTGTCTCTTAGGCTTTGCTAGAATCATAACCCTCAAACTGCCATGAACAGTGAAAATATAGGAGTATTATTCTCCTTTCTTCTCAGAAATTAGCATCCAAAAGCTTTAAAAACACATAGTAAAATAAAGTTGAAAAAGATCATTTAAAAGCTATGAAAATCAGTGTGCCTAAAACTATATGTTTTGTACATTAATTTAAAACAATAAAGAAATAATAGATTTTTTGTCAGAAAAATCTGTCACAAAGCCAATGTATTTTAGGACAGAAATCTTCCCTGAGAGGTGTCTGAAGCTTTCACCTTTTAATTTTTCTAAAGCAAGCTGAAAAAACTTTATGAGAACATTCTGCAAGGACAACTCTCAGGAAGTTGCTCTTCAAAATCTACCAAGCTTCATGCCTCTCTCACCTGTGCAGTTTTTCATTAAAAAAATACAAGAAGTTTCTACAATCAAAGTAAAAAATAATGTTGGTACAACACAGATAGTTGTATGATCAAACTACAGAGACAGAACACAAGAAAGAGGGTATGGGAAATAATCATAAAAAATGCATATCACTAAAGTACTCCAAACTTAACTCCCACACTTCCATTCTCCTAGCTAGAGAACATCTAGTATTACATCATGCCAGACAAGCTAGGCAGCACTTAACAGGTCAAATTAAAAAATCTCTTGAAAATTTAGATCAGATAATAGTTTGAGAAAACATACCTGTGAGTACCTAAAACACAAAGGATACAATTTGAGCCCTTTCTGGCGGAGAACAGAGAGGAAGAACACTGCAAAAATACCTATACTTCTATTCAAAGCTTCAGAGAAAAAAATGCAAAACGGATAAAGAAAATTAATAGGAATTTTATGGCTGCTGCACACATACATGGAACTGCAGCAATAAATTTACCGCGCCCTTAGAATACAGCATATACTAAATTAATCAGAACTCAGTCTGCAACATTATCTAATTTTTTTGTTTGGAAGGTTATTAATTAATTCAGAAAACAAAATCTGTTTCCCCAATTATATCTTTCCTCTTGTTCCTTCAGTTCACTTAACCCCAGACACAGAGCTGTTGTTGTAGAACAAATGTGGTTAGAAGTGACCTCCAGAGGGCATCTAGTTCAACTACTGCTTGCAGGAAGGCTCACTGGGTCAAGCTGAGGAGAGATTTGCTCAATGAAGTCTTGAACAGCTCATGGGCTGGGTGTACCATAAGGGCTCTGGGCAGCTGTGATGGGTTGACCCTGGCTCATCACCAGATGACCACCAAAGCCACTCTATCACTCCGCTCCTCAGCTGGACAGAGAAGGGAAAATATAAGGAGGGGGCTGAGGGTCGAGATGAGAACATAGAGAGATTACTTACCAATTACTGTCAGACTGTCAGGGCAAAACACACTTGACTTGGGAAAATTAATTATGAATCAAATCAGAGTAGGGCAATGTAAAATAAAACCAAACCTTAAAGACACATACCCCCCCAACCACATCCTTCTTCCCGGGCTTTACTCACAAATTCTCTGCCTCTCCCTCCTAGTGGTGCAGCAGGACAGGGAAAGGGGGTTATCGTGAGTTGATCACTAATTGTTTCTGCTGTTCCTTCCTCCTCACAGGAAGGACTCCTCACACTACTGCGGCTCTAGCATGGGCTCTGTCACATGGGAGACAGTCCTCCACAAACTTCTTCAACGTGACTCCTTCCCAGAAGCTGCAGTTCTTCACAAACTTCCCCAGTGTGGTTACCTTCCACAGAGTACAGTCAGTCCTTCAGGCACAGCCTGCTCCAGTGTGGGTCCTCCAACGGGTCACAGGTCCTGCCAGAAAACCTGCTCCAATGTGGGCTCCTCTCCCAAGGGGGCCACAGGCCCTGCCAGGAGATTACTCCAGCGTGGACTTCCCACGGGGTCACAGACTCCTCCAGGCATCGCTGCTCCACCGTGGGATCTCTGCTCCTCCATCGACCTCCATGGGCTGCAGGGACACACCTGCCTCACCATTGTCTTCACCACTCTCCTTGGGCTGCAGGGGAATCTCACCTCCTACACCTGGAGCACCTCCTCCTCTCCTTCTCTGCTGACCTTGGTGTCTGCGAGCTGATTCTCTCACATATTCTGTCTCGCAGCCATTGCCATTGTGCAGTAACTTTTCCCCCTTCCCTAGAGGTGCCACCACTGCCAGTGATGGGCTCGGCCTTGGCCACTGACAGCTCTGTCTTGGAGCCGGCTGGCGTTGGCTCGTCAGACATGGGGGAAGCTTCTCGCAGCTTCTCACAGAAGCCGCCCCTGTAGCCTCCCCATGGCTACCCAAGCCTGGCCCACCCACCCCTGCCCTCATGCGCTTTGGGCAGGCCAGAGCCATCTCCTGCAGTACGGCCGACGCTTCTGATCACCTCACGGCCCCTCGCGCTGCCTCGCAGGGCTGGCCCGTCCCGCTCCCCTGAGCGCTGTCACCGCGCACGCAGGGGCCTCACGCCACTCCTCAGACGGGGCAGGCTCCCCTCCTCCGACCCAGGGGCTGACATTCACAGCCAGGTGGATTTATACTTTCCCATGTACCAGATGTTTAACTTAGGGCTGATCCGAGCGCAGAGAAGCGCCCTGGCGAAACCCCTTCAGACCTGTTCCGAAATAGCACTCCCACACCCGTGCAGCTTCGTCCTGTCAAACTGTTTAGCCATGTGTGCTGTTTAGCTGTACTGTAGCTAGAAAAAATTGACTGGTACTTCAGTATTCTCCTACTTAGAACCACTCGTTAGTTCTATCCAAGGCGCTTACGTGCTATTTAGACACCTCCTGGCTGGAGCAGTGCAGGCATTCCCTTGCCTGCAGACCCTGCCCTTGCAGGCAGAAAATCCCTCAGCTAGCCCTGCGTGGGACTGCACTTGCCACAGCTTCTGCCACTGTGTCCCGTGGGAGAAAGGCAGCCGCTGCTGGCCACTCTCGTCCTGCAGAGAGGTGGCTTGACACTATTGAGACAGTGTGGGAAAAACCCACTTTAAAATTTAGCACAGCATTGTGTAGCAGCACAGTCCAGGGAGGCGGTAACATTTACCACCTAGCTAAGTTTCAGTCCATTAAAGGCTGGGTTGCTAGTTCCCTTCCTCGTTTGCTTTTTAATTGACCCACAAAAAGACGCAATTCCTATGAGAACCAAAGAGCTGCGTCCCTCAGCGCTCAAGCCCTTTCTAGAACTGATGCCTTTCTGAAGATAAAGTTGCACTAAGCTCTTTAAGTTTCACATACTCCATCTGTGTTGGTTTAGACACACACTTAATCTACTCCTGCTCCCCATGCTCCTAGTCAACGAAGAATACCCCGTTTCCAGGAATTCTGCGGTCCGGAATGGGCGGGGCTGCGGGCGGTGACGCCGCGCTCGCACCCTGCGCCGTCGGCGCGGGGAGTTATGGGTGACGTAGTCTCTGCCCCGCCGCGGGTCCCTGAAGGCACACGCTCCCAGGCGGTGCCGCGGTCCTCGCAAGGCACTATGGGTGCTGTAGGAACGACTCACGAGCCAATGGAAGGGGCCGTTTCGGAAGGAAGCGCTCGCGCAGCGGCCCTCGCTGAGACACGTGCGGCGCTATTTGCTAGAGGGAGGGCGTGACGGGCGAGCCAAGTCTCCGCCGAGCCAATCGGAGCGGGCCATGTAGAGCCAGCCGTTCCCCGGGGTTGCGTGTGCTGCTGCCAGCGGCCCGTAGTCGGCCGTCAGCGCGGCAGCCGATTGGTGGCAGCGGCGCGGCGGGCGGGGCGAGGGAGCCGGAGTCGGGGGCGCTCGGCACGGCCCCTCAGAGCCCAGCGGGATGGGGCGGCGGGCGTTCTGGCTGACTTTGATGTTGTGCCTGGCCGCCCTCTGGGCCGGAGCGCTTCCCGCGGTCGGAGCGCTTCCCGCGGCCGGTGAGTACCACGGCTCCGCCTCCCTACGCCCCCCTGGGCCCGAGCGCTGCGGCGGCATCGCCCCCCGGGGCCTGCGGCGGGGGAGGGGGGCGCCGAGGTATCTCTGCGAGTCCTGGCGCCTGCACCGGGGCACGGAGGCGGCGACAGCGGACGAGGCGACCCCGTGCTCTCGTTGGGGCTTCGGGGTGCGTGGGGGCAGCGCCGACCTCGCCGGGGCGTTGAGGCGGCGGAGCGGCGGGGAGGCGGGGAGCGGAGCTCCTGTCAGCTGCGTGGTCGCGGGTGGTGGGGCCGGGCTGCCTTGAGCTTTGCCTCACCGGGGCTGCTCCGTAGGCCTGATAGGGGTGGACGCATTGCTCAGTCGGTGCCTGCCTTTAAACACATCGTCAGGAGCCCACTTTGGATTGCTTGCGCTGCTTAAAAGCGAACTGAGGCGTTTTTTCCCCCTAGAACGGATTTTCTCCCCGAGGCGCTGATAATGCTGATTTCAGCCTTTTCAGAACGGTTTTCTCACCTCGATATACAGAGAACACTTTACGCGTCCTGCTTTAAATCCTCATACTTTTTTCCTCTCCCTGTTTTGTTGTTGTGCAGCTCGGGTTTTGTGTGCTTCTCATATGTTGTCATCTACTTCCTTTCCTGGGGTTTCTACCTCCCACACCCTTCTTTCCACCATGGGCTGGTGGGGGGGATGTGCAATGCATTTATTTATAAAGCTAGAAACCACTACCTTAACGACAGCCATATGCGATGCTTCTGGGGGTTTGCTTTTACCCTATTTCAGGAAAGTAACTTGACGTTTTCTCTAGAGGTAAGTTCAGTAGTTTGGGGTTCATTTTCCTGTATGCAGTAGGAAGTTGAGATTTAAAGTTATATTACTGGACTTCGGATTATGTGAGCTCTGTAGGTCACTTTGTAAGCCAGCAGGCCGCTTTCCAAGTTACAGAAAGGATGCACACAAGCTCTGTGAAGCCACTAAGATGTAGCCAAACGTTTGTATTATGTGGTCTCATTTATAGTGTATATAAAGAAAAAACCGAAGGTGAGATGAGGCTGTGAGTGTCAGATGAATCATCTGTTGAATACGTGGAAGTTAGGTGACAAGGGCTGGTCAAGTGTGCAGCAGTGGCTGTGCTACCACATAGCTCTTCTGTCTTGACTTTTTGTCTACTATCACAAAGTTGTTTGTGAGTATGAAGTTCTGATAGTTTAATTCAGCATGTATAAACAATATGCTTAAAGTTAATTGAACTAATAGAATTAATAAGCCAAAGAAGGCACAGTACATGAATGTAGGCATAGGAGGTGTTTACAAATTTAAATTGCCACTGTGATGTCAAGCTGTTAATTGATATCCACAATTAATTAGGAGAGGGTGTTTGGAGTCCATCTTTTGGCAGAAATCTATGAGAGGAATACCTTTCTTGTTCCAGTTTTTGACAAGAATCATTCTGAAAGAAAGTTATCCTCACTTTATGCTTTGATTTCCCACAGTTACAGTATGTCTTTCTGTAGTACAGACTGGTATAAGCCTTGGGACTGTGTATTAAATGCTTCCTTGACTGCTTATTTGTTTGTAATGTGTGGTCTGGAAACAGTAATCTGGGAGAGGATTTAAGAAGAGTGAGTAAAAATGGTTCAAGTATTATATTTCCTGACTTTAGGAGGAGTTTTTTATGAGGATTTTTTTTAGTTGTGAGTATTTTAAATATAACTTTGTTTAAGTAAATCTATTGAAAACTTGAGGTGAATGCAAGCAAATTCAGGCCTAAAGAAATGGGCACTGTATTTTTTTTAAACATATGATATTACTGCAGATTATGAAGGAGTTTAATATTGGGACTGGGGAAAGATATTAAGAAGCATTGGCAAAAGTAGCTAAAAAATGGTTAGCTTGTGTGTGTGTTCTCCAGACAAAACTGGCTGTCTTCTGCTCATCACAGCAGCGATGGCCTTCCCCGTTGATCACTCATTAAGAACATTGCAAAAATCCCTTTCTTTTTTTGTGATTTGCCAGTATTATTTCCTCTTGTTCACAGACTAAGGGGTAGAAATGTTCTCATTCTGCCCGAAGAGAGGAAGTGATGCTTCCTCTGACTATCCTACATGTTCCATGGCTAACTTCAGCAACAGGCAAATGTTTTCATACTGTCCCGCAGATTGGTGGGACAAATGAGCGCAGTCATTTACCTGTAGGGAACTTCGGTCCCTATTCTTCCATAAGACAGAGCTCAGTGATTTTCCCTGACCTTTCTGTTTTTATTTACCTGACTGAAAAACATTCACTTGTTGCCTGATTGGAAATCTCAATTCCTGCCGAGGAGCTGCTGTAAAGTTCTGTAACTAGTTAGCCAGCAATTGCAAGGACACTGGAAAAAAGATTTTTATTCAGGGTGAGGCTTGACCTACATCTCAATCATCTAGTTGCACTAAAATGAATATGCTGCACAGATTGTAGCTGGGAACAATTTACTTGCTGCCAAGGATACTTTGGAACTATACTTGCTGAATAGGTGCCACTGAAGGATTTTACTTGACTCACTGCATGTTTTAAAGGTTCATGTAATGCGAATAGCATCTATGCTATTGAGTCTGTTACTGTGCAGAATATAAGTCAAGAAATTGATGAAAAGCAGTCTGAGGTAATTTTTTTAAGATTTCCTTTTTTCCTGCAAGAACTGGATAAACGGAATTTGCATTCCCTTTCGATGTCTATCTAGTCACTTGCACAAAAACAACATTGAAAGAAATTGCCAAAAATACCACAGAAAATCTCTCATGGATGCTCTAAAGCAGTCACTTCCAAGCATTTCTGTTCATGCACCTCTCTCCATAGAAAGATTTTTGAGCATGCATTTTACATGTATTTTTTGTAAGGTAAACATTGATGTATTCTTGTCCTAACATAATATGTACATCATTAAACATGCACAAAACCACAAATGAAAAAGTAATTAAATAAAGGTGTTATGACCACTGTATTAAGAAAAGTTTTATGTATTAACAGTATGAAAGGTATTTCCTTCCTGCAGCCCCGGTGCGTTGGCTGGTGTACTCCTAAGGTGTGCACACTCCACTTGGGAGATCCCTGCTCTGAGCAGAATCCCACTAGTTGCTTTATTGTTGTGTTTGAGGCTTGAAGAGCTTGGCAAAAACTAGAAGGAAACTAGTAGTAATCAGTTATCAGTAGTAATCCAGTCATCAGTTAGGGATTCATCAGAGCTGTGGGAGACTGCTTTGCTTACTGAATTTTTGGCTACTTCCTGAATGTGAGTAACCATTTTAACATTGCAGCTAGTGGTATTTCTTGTCCGGTAGTAGCAACCCTTTAGCTTTATGGGATGTGTGTTGGTCTTCTAATACAGGAAAACTTTGGAACTGTTGAACTCCCTCAAGCTAATGATGTTATTGCTGAATCACACTGCATAGCTCTTTTGGTTTCTACCTTTCTCTCCTTAGTGCTCTCTTGAAAACAGTAATTCTCACAAAATGGAAGGATCTTTATCCAGCATATGGTAGGGTCTTTTTCTCTAACAGAGGCTGCCAGAGTACTTCTGCTATATTTACATAGCCTGCTTGAACGTTGGCCTTTCTAATTGAGGAAAAATGAATACTTTTTAAAGCTGATTTTAATTATACATGAAGTGATGGATGGTTGAAACAAGATTTTAGCTCTGTGAAGTGCTTTAGAGTCCTAGCTGGGGATGAGAGCACCCAGAAACATCTCAGCACTGTTTGTAAGTGAAGCATTCTGTACAGCATTGTCAGCTGCCCACTTGAGCCACAAGTATTTTTGCCTACCTTTTCCTTTTAATATATCATTGCATCTCCCTAACTTGTTTACCAAATGGTGAGATTAATTTCCACTTGGCCCTCTTAGAAGAGGTTTATAGAATTAGACAGCCTTGGTAACAGATCCAAATCAAAAAAGAAAAAGTCACTTTTTTAATTGAAGTGTGGAAAAACAAGCTAAACTATCAGCTTTAATCTCTCAAGCAGGTGCACAAACATAACATCTGTGACTTTGTTCAACAGCTCAGCCTTGACTAATAAACTGTTCTTAGATCCAGCTGTGACCTTCCATAGACCTTTCATTAACACTTTCAGAATAGTTTTCTTAACTGTTTCATAGGAGTAAACACTTCTATAAGTAGTGGGTACATATTAGTCAGCAGTTCCATGAAACAACAAGGCTGTAAGTGATCTCTCCTCTAGTCACACTATTCATTATCACTGCAACCTCATCTGCCTACCTTAGAAAGAAGTCTCAGGGCTAAGAAAGGTTAAATTAATATTTTGGTTTTGCTTTAGTGCATTTTGGAACCCCTGTTTGAAAACAATTGTTCAAGTACAACTTCTCAGTAACAAAGCTGATTCCTTCAGAGAGAATTTAAATGATGCAATAGAAATTAAATATGTTTATTTACTTTCAAGGAGGAAGAGCAAACACTTAATGAGCTCAACCTTATTTTGCTCAGGTGTCTCTTGCCTTTCAATTTAGTAAACCTTTTGCTTTGCATATGAAGTTCCAGTAAAATTGTCCTTTCATATGTGGGCACAGATAGCATAATCTATTTATATTTGGTGTTGTGTGGTCTTTTGATATAAAGTCAACCTACCACAGATTGAAATCAGTTAGTGAAGCCTTTACCAAAACGATAGAAAGCTCTAGTGCTGTCAGGCATATAGGCTGGTTTTGTGCTGACAAAAACAGTCACCCTAGCTGGTATAGCTGTTCAAAAAAACCAAACATGATGTTTCCTGCTGCAATAACAGGTACTTTAAAAGTGCTTTGTATATTTTAGAAGGAGCATACAAGCTACTGGGTAGGTTACCCTGTCTTAGTTTTCCGCTTTCCAGAAGCATGTCTGGATGTCTTGACAAGCTCTGAAGTTTGAAGGTGGTGTTTGGTCTTAGGTCAAAATCATTTAGAATAATGAATGTAATATGTGGGAAACATGGTAAATTCCAAGTTCTTTCATAGTTTCAAAATAGAAACAACATCAAGTATCCTAAATGTATGTGTACTTTTACTGAATTTAAAGACCAATTGTCATATCATGATCTGGAGTGTCAAAGTGGTAGTTCAGTGGTAGAACTTCTTATGACTTGTCACAATCACCTTTATCTGTTAGATTCCTCAAGCTGCTAAACCCTGAGGTCTTTGCCAAAAATGCAGCTAGGCTTGTTTTTTCCTTAGTCCTCATAATGTTTTTTTTTCCAGATTGGTGTTTGTTCTTATGTTGTCTTGGTTGCTCCTTGCAGGGTCTGTTTCATCTGGAGTGCTCTTTGCTGTCTCCACAAGTTTTTCTGAAGTGCTCTACACATTTTAATTTTCGGACCTGTAGAGTACAGCTGCTTACCCACATCAACGGTTATAGATCCTTTTTAATTCCATGTCTGTTGGCAGTCAAACTCTTTGAGCTTTACATCCTCTTCACCATCCTCAACAGGCTGTTATTTATGTCTCAGTTGTACTCTCAATCATCTCATCACCATAGTTTTGCAGCTTCACTTATAAGTCTTAGCATTTTTTCTTAATTTCTATTATGCTGTTACAGCTTAAAGTTGAATTCTCTGTCATATTTTTACTTGTTCCAATCAAAAGTTACACTTCAAATAACAATATGGAATCTAGATTCCAGAAAGTGATTTCAAAGATTAGGCCTTCCATTGCAAGGGTTATAGTAGTAGGCTTCAAAACATGAATTGATGAAGTGCCATGTTTGGAATTTTTTTACTTCAGAGATGATTTATCTATGCTAATTCACATTACTTGCATGAGAATGAAAATTATGCAAGTTTTGTTTGCTGCTAAATGCTTACAGGAGTCAGCAGAGTTCTATAAACCATTGAAGTGTTTGTGCAGGTAGCTTTTCATAGCTAACTGTAACATATGAAAGGTATCTCATGTACGGGGCATTAACGTCTATGACTTTAGACACCTCATCTAGTCACAGTGCAGGTCTCCAGCCTGTCATTGCTTTGCCACTGCTACAGGGCATTATGCACCCCAGAGCCTCAGAAAGGGGGATTTCTAAATGTAGGAGGAGTTAGTGGCAGCTTTGCTAAGTGGTCTGTTTATGTTTTGAGCTTTTATTTCAATGTCAGTGAGTTGTGTACCAGAGAGCATTTTCTTTCAAATGTAGGGGCGTTTTGTTTGCTGAAATGAGGTGGTATCCAATACTGATGACTGTGAACACTCACATCTCAGTGATGTTAATTTTAGAAGCTTCCCATCAAAATGATAGCACAGACCAAGTTGTTTGAAGCACAGTGAGTAGCCCATTTTAGTTATAGGAACGAAACAATTGTTGCAGAAAAAATTCTGAAAAACAACGGTGAAGCTGTCATAAATGAGCTTTCCTGATTATCTTTGCCTTTTCACCTGTGTTCCTTTAGGTGTCTGCCTAATAGCCTTTCTTCTTTACCATTTCTTCTCTTTCCAGTCTTTCTAATCAAATGTCATATAGCTTTTATATGATGATAAGAAAGATGACAGTTAAACAAGACTTGCATCTCCTGAAGACTGTCTTAAAGACAAACTAATTCCTCACAGTTTTGAAGAGAAACCTCTGTATAAAGGTTTGAATATGCTGGTCAGCAGAATGAATTGGCATTCTATAAAGGACAATGTTTAATTACAAGCATGGGGGTATTAATACAACTTTCTGGTCACTACTGAAGCTGTTCATAGTAAAGCTGATTTGGTGACTAAAAACCTTATGATCCATAGACCTTTTTCACTTGATACACACATTTTTTAAGTAGTTTAAAGTTTAAGGTGGACCAGAACCATTCAGACTATGGTTTGGGTTTAGAAAAACCACACTTCTTTTCACTATGGAGCACACAATTGTGTTGGCATAATTTAAGGAAGTGGATCAACTGTGAAACATTTGATTCCTCCTCATCACACTAATAAGGTTTTTCTGAAGGGCATTAGTCAACTTAGTACACTAGAATATTTCAGAACCACGGTACAATATTGTAACTAAAGATTTTATTTTTGACATAGTTACTCATGGAAAAGTATTTTACTGACTTACAATGTTTCTTCTAGACGAAGAAGGAAATCAAGATGAATCACTGGAGTCCAAGGTGAGGAGATAAGTTTCTAGTCATTCTGTTTTACCTGTGGAGTGAGAGCAAAGGTCTGAAATTCAGAACAAAAATTTGATTTTAGGTTTTAAGCTTTTTTGTAGCTCTTGCTGTCTCATTAATTTCTTCTGTGCATCAAAGAAATTAATACTGTGTTACAAGTTGGAAACATTTTTTTTTGAGAGGGAAGAGGGATAGAAGCAATGAGAGCTGATAGAGGTAGCTCAACTTACTTTAGATTCTATTGTTGAAGTTAATTGCCATATATTTTAAGAAGTTTTTAAATGGGTTTTTAGCCAGCTGCTGCTTCTCAGTTTCTAATCTTCTAAATTATGTGGCTGCTTTCCCTTAGACTTTATCTGCAGAGGACCAGGTAAAGGATCATTCCGCAGGAACTCGAGTGGTAGCAGGTCAGATCTTCCTTGAATCTGGGAAATCGGACTCTCAATCAGAGAATGAAGAGAACTTTCACAGTCGAGAAGAGGAAAAAGAGAGTTCTCTGGAAGAGTTAAACTCTCTAGAAATGTCAAATCTATTAAATAAGGATTTGGAAGAAGCAGAAGTACAGAGTCCAGGTAACTGCTCACAGGCTTTTGAACAAGTGGCAACAAAGATGCATCTGAGTAACTCCAGCATGTGGGTGAACACAAACAGTAATTCTGAACATATGGAATAACTAGTGTCTTAACCTTTCTGTAATGGAATGGTACTTGCTGCCTTTTTCATTAGCAAGTAGTGTTGAAATGTATTGTAATTGAAATCTGAATAGTTATTTTCAGATGCACTTGAAAGAATTTTCTGTTTTCCTGATTGTTTCCATCTTGCTGGAAAGCTTTAACTATTAAATAGAGAAGGCCCTGATTTCTTCAAATAGAAGTCAAGTACAGATCCTGTGCTCTGTGTATGTACACCAGCAATACAAAGAGAAATTTGCCTCAGTCTTTTTCAATCCCCTGACTGTTAGCCTGGTGAGTCAATTGACAGAAAAGGAACAAATAGTAATATAAAGACAAGCTTCCTAGAACAGCATTGAGAGCCTCAGGGCAGCATCTAAATTGCATATAAACTTCATGAAGTTTTTAAATATAGGTAAAACCTTATGTCTTGGGCCTAAATTCTCAAGAAATTCTAATACCGCTTTTTTACCACATAATTTTATGATTTTTTGATTTGCAGTTAGTAGTAGATGATAACTAGATGCACAGTTGAGTACTTTAACCTACGCAGCAGACTTTTCCTTTTCACTTGTTCATAAAAACTAAGTCTTCAGTATTACTGAAAAATACAGTTATGTGGTACTAATGATATTTATCTTCTCAATTCAGATTGAAATGTCGAAAGAAAGCTGGAGTTATCAAATGAGCTCTGTAATGTACTGACTGTTTTCTAATAAGCTGTTTCCTTATTAGAGCAGAACTAGTATCAGTTTGTGAAAACTCAGTAATAGGCTTCACTATTGCTTTTGATGCTGTGTTGTACAGGAAAAAGGCAAATAAAATCCACTAAATACTTTTCTGCCACAAAACAGTGAGCACCATATTTAGTCAGTGCAGTGTATTTCAAAAGTAAACTTTGAGATACTTTAACCTCATACAAAAATAATACGCAGCTGACTGGCTTCTTGGGAACTAAGGTTTTTAACTGTACCTATCAACATACTGCAAGTGACTTTCAAAAACTGTAAGTTTAAGTCTTGCACAGTTCTTGGAACATCTTGTAAATTAACTAAGCAATGTGAATGGAGGGATTTTCCATTAAAAAAAGCAATTCTGAAAGAAAAGTACTTGTTTTTTGTCAGGAGAAAAGAGTGCTAAAGGACAGCTTTTTACTGACAAACTCTTTAAGTGAGCATGTATCTGAGGTATAGATGTTACACCCCCAAATAAACTACTGGTGACAGGACTGCATTAAAGGATGTTAAAGCTTTTCTAAAAACAGTTTAGCTACTGTGTGTGGTTATGAGATTGCATGGAAAAAAGTATACTCTTCAAGTTTCCACATTATATTTTGTAGGATATGGAGCATTAAAAAAATCAGTGATTTAGAATTAGTGTTAGTAAAGCTTTTAACTTTCTAAGAAAGTTGTCCTTCCGTCTTCTGAGGAGTGAGGAGATTGTGTGTAAGGAAAATGGTATTTTTTTAGTTATTGCTATTTTGTGTTCTAGGGTTTTATAACACAAGAGTTCCATACTAACAATTTTTGCTGGAAACTGCTCACAAGTTTATACAGAGCTGGCAATTCCTGTTGCATTTATTTTCGTATTTGGAAGAATCTTACAGTAATATTGCCAGTACTTATAAGTAATCTATATTTGGTTTTCCTGCAGCATAAAGGCTGAAATGAGACATAAGTAAATCAGGACAAGATAAAATGAAATACCACATGTTTTATTCAATGATAGTAAAGATATAAATTGCTTCTGGAGCACTTGGTTTGACAAAAGCTAATTTATCCTCTGGTTAAGTTCTTTGCCTCACTTTGTATTTATTATTCCCTAAGTACATAAATAACTGTGGTGAGCATTTTAACCTGTGATTGCATTGCTGTGTTGCTCTTGGGGTTAGTCTTTGTTACTGTCTGGGAGCAAAAACAGCATTATGGTTGAATTTAGAATTTAAAAAATGCAAAGGGGAGCATTGGGGCAGAGTAGTTTCATAACTTTAGTATGCAGCTAAATATCATGCAGAGCACTGTGTAAAATTGTTTTCCATACAGGAGACAAGGTACAAAACAATACAAATAAAACCTTGAGTTCTTGAGTAGTGTTAAAATCCTGGACCTGGAGCTTGTTCAAATGACAGTGATAAGAGGTCCCATAAGTTGAAGTTACATGAACCCTTAGCAGGAGTTTGTATATTACTTTGTAGTTAACAGATGTCTGAAATTATTCCAGCCTGATTGCATCTTAACACATTATTTTTGAATGCAGTTACCAAAAATAAGTTTTCCTCTTGTGATATAATTAACTTCAAGTGATGTGGTGGAACCTGTGCCAAGACATTCAATTATGATGAGCAATTTGAACAGGTCCAGCTATACCTGAAGACTTTCTTTTGCTTCAGAAAATCAATATTAAATATTTAAATTACTACAGACTTTAGGCCTTTCAATTATAGACCCTCAGAAAAAGAACTAGCTTTCCCTATGATGATAAAAATTACAACGTTAACTCGAAAAAACTGTATAATTGACATTGTTAATTTCATGATTTTGCAAAGGTTGAATTTAGCTTAGTGAAAGAGGAAAACTTTTACAGAAGTCTAATTGAAGTAATTCCATCTTCAAAACCCAGAGAATTCTTAGACTTCATAGAAGATTGATTTTATTTTAAAGTATTGTGATACTGGAATCAGTAACCTTTGAAGTTCTAGTGCATGAGAAATGATAAATTTCAAATTTGTGCTGTTCAAAGCTATTTTGAATACAACTAAGTATATTGGCAAAATGAAGTAATATTTTTAATCAAAGTATTTTCAAGAGTAGAAAATTACCAGATTGATAGTGATGAGAATCCTTTCGTCTACATCCTAATGATTTCACTTAAGTATTTTCATATAATTGTATGTTCAAGTCTACTCTCTGCTGATATTCCAGTACTTTCAGTAGAGCATTTCGTGATGTGTGGTGTTCTGTCATGATTGTGTCTAACCCTGGGGCTAAAATGAATGTGCTCTGGAATGCACTTCAAGGGTGCATTACAAGGTCTTTTGCAGAGAAGAGAAAGTGCAAGAAGAGACTATTTATTTTGGTAGGCAATAAAAATGTAACTGAGATTTGCCTTCTCCAATCAAAACAATATTTTCTTTGCTTAGAAGTAAGAATATAAGAAACCACATACCTTCGGCTTCATTTCGTAATTGAAACTAAAAATTATATTTTCAAGTGCTGTTTAGAAAAACTGCTTTTTCAAGCTTTTATAAATCAGAAATTTTACTGAAAACTTGATTAATTGTAGTTCATAGAAATTAAAACAAAAGAGCTCTTTTCTGTATGTAATATTTTAATTTGGGAATAAAGGAGAGTGGTCTAATTCCTGGGTGTGTATTTTCAGTTTTGACAGCTATTGGAGGCACTGCAGATGGTGAACCTTGCCACTTTCCGTTTTTGTTCATGGAGAAGGAATATGCCGAGTGCACTGCTGATGGGAGGGAAGATGGCAGGCTTTGGTGTGCGACAACCTATGATTACAAGAAAGATCAAAAGTGGGGCTTCTGTGAATGTAAGCAACTTTTTGTCTTGTTCTTGTTCAAGGAATGCTTTTTTAAGCTAGTGTTTTCAGTCCTCTTAACACTTTATTTCAGGATGTAGAAGCCCCTGACCACTTTATACCACGATAAACAAGCAGTTATAAAGGCCCAGTTTTCAGGATGGAAGTTTTAATGCAAACGCCACTTCCCAGAGCTGATTAGGAAATCTCACAGTGAAGGCATCTATGAAACTGTTTCTGAGGCTGTAGAAGGATAGGGGTTTGACAGTGTTACTCATTATACTTAATGATTCGTTGCACAAAGGCAACCTTTCTGAACAAAACGTCCTTCTGATGGAGGAACCTGCATAGCTTGCTTTTGAGCAATGAATGAAATTAATTTTATCAGCAAACTTGTACACGAGAGACATCACACAAGAAGAAATTATCTATTAATATATCCAACATATCCATTAGACAGCTTTTTGTAATCACTTAGTTTGTTTATTGGTCTTTAAAAACATGTTTCTGGCTGTATTTACTCTTTAGAACCAATAGGAATTTTGAGAGGATAATCTTGAGTGGTATAATTGGAGCTCTTAATGTATACTTTTTTTTTTTTAGCTGAAGAGCAGTCTAATAAGAGAAGGCAGATGCAAGAAGCTGAGGATGTTTATCAGATTGGAATGAAAATCCTTAATGAAAGCAGCAAAAAGGCTCAGAAGAAAGTGTAAGTATACCTCATCCATCCCCACAGGAGAAGGATGATATGGCTGGTCACTCTCCCTTAACTCAAAAACAACTTGAACGAGCTGCGCTGAGATTTTGAGCTTTAGTGGACTCAACATCACACTATGCAGTGATAGAAAACAAATAGTAAATTCAGGGTATTTAGGAAAATTTATGCCTGCGTTCCTTTGAATGCAGTAAAAGTTGTGTAAGATTAATTTCTGAAGAGTGGATGTCATCAAAACAGTGACTTAATACAAGATGATGCTGCAGTTCTCTAACCCCAGTTTATACACAGCAACGCCCAGGAGAGAAACTGGGAACGTGATATGAGATAATTGTCCTTTTTAAAATGTTTCTTACAGTCTGATTCTCATTCTGCTTCAAAGACAAAGTGGAGAAAATTGGCATTTCTTGTCCTGCTGTTTTATCTCCCACTTTCTGATGGTTTTGGTCACCATAAAAAGAGTATTGAGCTCAAAAAATCGTTTAAATTCTAATAATGAATGTTGTTAGAAGGAAGAGGGTAATGCTTGTAGACAAAACAAAAAATAAGAAATTAGTGTTCTATTAATTCTTGTCTCTACTTTCTCTTCTGTATACATCCAGTTACTGATTAAGTAGCTGTGGACCTACCACTATAATTCAGAATTGCTAGGCTAATTTAGATCTTCCTCCTAATAATGTTGACAGCTTCCTTAGTAAGTGGTGACTTCTGCTGATTAATATGTGAGGACTATTACTATTTTAAATTTGTTTGTGGAAATAAAGGAGTGTATTTCTACTTTGTCAGGGAAAGTGAGGTGCATCTAAAGTTGTCTGCACCTTGGCAAAGACAAAGGGAGACAATATCTGTTGGAGTCTGAGTAGTATTTTTTAGTATAAAATAGTGTGAGAATTGTAAAACAATATTAGGTGTTAGTTCTCTTGTATACCTTACACTTTCTTAGAAGATTAAGTTCTGTGAGGAGCCATGTATGCCTCTGCCCTAAAGAACAAGGACAAGTCTGAGAATAGAAAGGAGTAGAGGTATATAAAAATCTTGGAGTGCTATCAAAGGTCCCTGAGACCAAGCTGAAGCAGGCTTGGTAATACTCTGTTACCATGTTTAAGGTTAGGGGGGTTTTAATTGCTGTGGAACCAGCTGCCGTGAAATTACTTGGAAGGGCTGCCTTAAGTTCTGAGACTGGAACAGAAAGAGGAGTTTCCAGAGATCCTCCTCGTTGTTAGCATGACTTCTTCATCACAAAGTTGATCACATATGCAGTTGTCTTGGGCCCAAGGCATGGTGTTTTCACTGGAGTGGTTTTGTACTCAAATCGGAGAGACTCCATAGTCTTTTTCAAGCTGCTTCTTTCTATTGTGATCTACAAGACTGTGGATACCTAGCACAGAACTTAAAATTGTTGCTACAAAAATGTACCATTTGACCTTACATTTTTTTTATATGTTAGAGGAGAGGAAATGTATACTGCTCTGCTTGTGGAGTCGAGCGAACATTAAAATTCAGCTTGTCCATTAACTACATCATGAGTTGTTGCTTATGTTGATGATTTGTAGCTGGAACAAATTACTGTAGGTAGATGCATTTTTAGAAAATAAAGACTAAAACAGAGAAACAAAAAACCTCTCCAGAATCTTCAGGTTTACGAATGAAATCTGCTTCTTTGCTTCAAGTTGACAAAGAAACTTTTTTCTCTTAAGAGCATATCAGTATCTTCTGAAAGCAGCTGACATGAATCATACCAAGGCCATGGAGAAAGTGTCTTACGCTTTGTTGTTTGGAGATTACCTGAAGCAGAACATCCAGTCATCAAAAGAACTGTTTGAAAAACTAACAGAAGAAGGTTCTCCTAAAGGACAAATGGTATGTATATCCTTAGATTCTACAGATGTTTCTATAGGTTTACAAATTGTTTATAGATTGTACTTATTCTAAGGTGCTTTTATAGATGGCACCTGCACCTTCAAAGTAAACACAAACATATCTTCCCTTTGAGTTTTAAAAAAATGTTTAACTATCAGTAATATGGGATGGTGGTGGTCTTTTCATTGTTTTGTTTTTTTTCCTGTTATGTGACTGACTACATTGGATGTGTAAGTCAAAAAGCAGGTGGCTCCAGCCAACAAACCTTCTGAAACTGTGTACTTTTCTTGTGGTTTTTGTGTGATGTTGTGCCTTTTCATATGCAGTTTAATCTGAGATGGGCAGCTATACACACCAGTTTATAATCTAGGAAATAACTCCTAGGAATCTTGACAGCTGTTTAGTAGATTAGGACTTGCTTTGTCCCTGTGCCTTTGAACATAGAATTGCTCAGACTTACTGTTAGAATATGTCATAAAATATGGGTGGTTTTGATTTTAATATCTCGGTATCTGCATATACTTATTGTTTAGCTCTGTCTTGTTTTGGAAATGTCAGCTTCTTAAGGAACTACTAATTTTCTCATCTCTCTTTGGCTACCAAATCTCCAGCTGTTCCCTGTTAATTGGTAGAATACTGATTTACCATAGAAAGCAGGAACATGTTTTCTCTAGAGATTTTATCTCTCAGTGATGACCTTGACTTTTATTGGTTTAGAATTCAAGACTGTCTGCATTACATAATTTTTCTGTATGCTTTCAGATTGCCTAGGATAGTGTTAGAACACTGTGAGATATAGGCATCTTTATATATGTACACTATCTTCTGTGCTACTAGTTTCTATTCTGAGCCACCAGCTGTAACAGGTGTGATGGGTAGAGCAATAACTATGTAAATCCTAAGAACAAAAATAACTTCTTGAAGAACGTCAGTCAAACAGCTCAGTGCATCGGCACTGTTTATAGTCACAGTTGCAACTAACCTGTGGCAGAACAGATGCAAAACTGTAAATTCACAGGATCTGTGAATCAAATAGTACGAGCCCTCTAGACAAGGCTGTGGTTCCTATATGTTTACACTGGTGTATCAGGCAAACATAAATAACCTGACAGATACTGCTTAGCTTTAATTGAGGGTCTTTAAACTGGGATGCTTTCACTCTTTAGGAGCTTTGGATCTACACTTGACATTCAGGGAGGTAGTAGTTTGTTCCTTGCATTCAATTCTCTCATCTGAATTCTCGTGAAAAATAATTTATGTTAGCATCTTAAACAAATGAATAATTTAGAAACTTCATACTTCGAAAGGGGCAGGGAAAAGCATAGATATAGGTGCTACCAAACTGAAGGTAGAGCTTAGCATACTCTTTGCAGCTTTGAATCTTTATGCCTATGTATTCTAGGAACACTTATCATTGATTTTTCAAAGGGTTTGCTGACAAACTTTGTTTTATTTCTAGGCTCTTGGATTTCTATATGCATCTGGCCTAGGAGTCAATTCTAGTCAAGCTAAGGTAATTTAGAAATTTTCAGTGTGTGTTCTTGTATTTTCTCTTAGGGGCAGATGTTAAATAACCAATGATTTTGTTTTAAGGCCCTGGTGTATTACACTTTTGGAGCTTTAGGAGGAAATCTGATCGCTCACATGATCTTGGTAAGTAAGATGGTTAATAACTTTACGCATGCAAGAGTGTTTTTGTACTCCTACGTTTTCAGTGTTAAGATTTCCTTTCATACGAATACCCTGTCCAAATATTAGATCATT
Source organism: Machaerirhynchus nigripectus (assembly GCA_013397975.1). Taxonomy (NCBI): domain Eukaryota; kingdom Metazoa; phylum Chordata; class Aves; order Passeriformes; family Dicruridae; genus Machaerirhynchus; species Machaerirhynchus nigripectus. Next base: position 895,644 of record VZRQ01000574.1, read on the forward strand.
TTACATGCATTGGGTGGGCAGTAGTATCCTCCCCATTATTCATTTTTAATGTAAGAATGAGTCTGCTCATTTTAACCTATATGCCACTATGAATTTAGATGGACCATGTTTATATCTCTTGACTTAAATCAGAATTGTCAGACTTAAAATTTTTGTAATCTAATGGGAACTATGAAAGATCTTCACAGAAGATGCTGTTTTAATCAGTATTGTGAGATTTAAGACAAAGTGCAATACGTAAGTAAAAGGCTTTACCTGTTCACCCTTAAGCATCATTCTGCTTATTTGCTTTTTCCTGAGTAATATCTGAACTATACTGGCCATTTTCAACCTTTAATGTTGTCAGTCATTGGCTTTTTATGTAGCTACAATGGACTTGTGGCCTTTGTCCGGCCTGCTGTTTCATCAAATCTTGCTCAAGTAGTGTGAAAAAAGTTTGTAACACAGCAAGCAGTATGTTCTCAAGTAACTGATAGTCCCATATTTATATATTTTCCTTTCTAGGGTTACCGGTACTGGGCTGGGATAGGAGTCCTTCAGAGTTGTGAATCCGCTCTCACTCACTACCGACTTGTAGCCAATCACGGTAAAAACCTTTTACTGGGGTAACAGTCCTGACTTTCTATGTACTGCTGTATCGTTCAGCTAGGAGACACTAAAGTACTCCCAATACGAATAGTATAAACAGAGAATTCCTGCTATTAAACAAGTTATCCATTTGACTCTGAATCATGATATGCCATTTTTATCTCTATTGAAATGTCTTAGAGGGTGTCAAAGTAATTAATTCTGTCTTGAGTAACAGCTTGAAGTTCTGTAGATATCTGGTTTTACTAAGTTGTGGTGTAACTTCTGTGTTGAAAAAACCTGTCTGAAAATTTCTCTCATCTGTTTTCCAGTTGCTAGTGACATTTCCTTGACTGGTGGCACAGTGGTTCAGCGAATTCGCTTAGCAGATGAAGTAGAAAATCCAGGAATGGCGAGCGGGATGCTGGAAGAAGACTTGATCCAGTATTACCAGTTTTTAGCAGAGAAAGGAGATGTACAGGCACAGGTAAGATTCAGTTCCCCTGATGGCATTCAGACATTTTCAAGAATTAGAGGAACAGCTTTATGAAATGTAGAAGGATATTGGAGCTTTAGTGTTCTCTTCATCCTGAATCAACCTGATTGCTATTTCCCCATTAGTTTTTATATGAAGAGACTTATATTTTAGTGTGTTTAAGGTAGAACTTGGACAGAAAATGCAAAATTTTTTTGAAAACAAGTCCAAAACATCACAACTTTAGCAGCTTAGGAATGAGGTCTTGGCTTTCACTAGAAATCAGCCAAACTATTTCAAGGATAGCTTCAGATGTTGTGGAGGAAGGCTAGATTTAAAAAAAACTGGCCTTGACAGGGGATTTAAGTTTCTCACTGCTCCTGCTCTTGCATGATTTCTGCAGGCTGGACCTCTCCTACAGACAGTGCAGATGGGGAGGATGCTAATAGAGGCAGATTGTCACAATCCAACTTGGTCACATATGACTTAAGACTTAGGTAGGCAGGATTCAAATGAACAGTTGTTACTTTGCATCTAGGACAGTATCTCGGTTCTATCTGGGATAAATTTCCATTTAGGCTAGTGTGAAAAAATAGGACTGTACTGTCGTTATTGAAGCAAATCTGTGCCTTCAAATTTTGTGGCATCTTTAACTCTGATACTGTCTGTGCATGTAATTAGCTCACCTACATCTGTATTGCTAGAAAAAGGAAGTCCTGCGGGAAAAGTGACTTTCTTGTAATGTAAAATTTATTTTTAGGTTGGCCTTGGACAATTGCACTTGCACGGGGGAAGAGGAGTAGAGCAAAATCATCAGGTAGGTACCTTTTCTCTATATCTCTGGTGCATATTACACTGGGCAGAGGGGGAGAAAGTATAACTGAGAAACCAAGTGATGCAAAAGTGTGTAAGTTACCACTGTATGGTACATAACAATTTCAATAGCCTTGTTCAATAAAACTAAATCGTTATGTGATTATAAGATGTAACTGATTTTTTTATGTAATTAGTTTAAGACTAACCATCTCAGAAATGAGAATGTACCATATGTACAAAAGCTCAGCCAGCTCCAGTACTGCTTGATAAAAACAGTTCTTGTTTTTGCCAATCTTTATGATGCAGTGAGCATGCATTAGGGATGATAGTGTAGTTTATGTGGCTTGCAAGAATATTTTGCTTCTGTAGACAAAATTGTGCAGCTTTAAATACTAAAGATATTAAGTGTGCATAGAAAATAGAACTTCTGCTGATGTAAGCCAACCTAGCTACTCTGCTTATGGAAGTTAAAATAGCTAACCTTGTCTTGAGCTATGTACTGGAAAAATGGAGACCTAAGGATGTGCAGTCCTGAGGATTATTTCATCCAATACAGTAATTATTTAACAGAAATTATTTACTGGTTATCATATTTAAAATACTTCAAAACGACTGCTTCAGAAGGGCTCAGAGATGACAGTGAGTGGTCAGAAGGAATATAACCAAATTCTGTGTAAAAGTAGAATAGGAATTGGCAATCACACCTATTCTAAACAGGGTTTGATGATACAATAAGAAAGTAAGATTCACCTGTGTATCTTTTGCATAGTAGCAGTTGTAGTTTGTTGGTTTCTTTTCCTTCTGCTTTTTGGAATGCACCGATTAGAGGGATTGCCACTTAATACTGTGTTTATATAAGTAAAGAACCCTGTTATGTGTATTAAATTAGGTGGGAATGATAACTTTTATTCCCAGAAGAACCTGATAACTTGGCAAACAATCTACCTGCCTCTGCTCCATTTGTGAGAAAAGTTACTCAACTCTAGTCATGGTAGTTAAAACACTTATTTTCTTCTCTACAGCGAGCATTTGAATACTTCAATCAAGCAGCTAATGCTGGCAATTCCCATGCTATGGCTTTTCTAGGAAAGGTAAGATATGAACACTCTCAAAAGTAGGAAAACTGATTGCCTTGCAATGAAAAATAGCAAATGTTTCCTACTTCCTGATATCAGGCAGTCTAAAACTTGAATTCTGGAATCTTAAGTGCTGCTGTTTTGCTACTGCTTCGAATTTTTCTGCAAGATTTGAGTGTTGTAGTCTGTTACGTCTTGTCTAAGTTTCCTTTCCTTTTGGATTTTTCAAAATAGTTCTTGAACTAGAGGGGTTTTTTTAAAATCAAATAATTAAATACCTAAATGTCCTTTTTCTGTGGTGGAATTCCAAACTCCAAATAGGCAACTATTCTCTTCCATACATTGTGTGGGGAAAAGCTAGGCTTCTCAAAACTTTGCCCAGTAGGAAATACTAAGTTGAGAAAGGAAATGGGAAGGGCATTCTTCCCCTTTCATTCTGTGTAGAGAATTGAGGCATCTGAGTAAAAATTGCCAATAGGCCTGTACTTTACTCTAAAGCCTGAATCCATCTGCAGGGTGCACCATTGTTTCAGTTTTCTCAGATTTAAGGCTTTTTTGTCTAGGGGCAAATCTTACCCAACCAATCTGGTTGTCTTCTATGATGGAGTGAAAACAATGGTCAACAAGGGAAGAATGACTGATGTCAGCGATCTAGACTTCTGTAAGACCTTCAGCACGGTCCCGTACAACATCCATCTCTTCAAATTGGAGAGACATGGATTTGAGGGCTGGAATATTTGGGAGGATAAGGAGTTGGCTGGATGAATATAGCCAGAGCGTTGTGGTCAATGGCTCAATGTCCAGGTAGAGGCTGGTGACAAGTGGGGTCCCTCAGGGCTCTGTCTTGGGACCAGTGCTCTTTAATACCTTTACCAGTGGCACAGACAATGAGATCGAGTGCAACCTCAGCAAGTTTGCAGGTGACACCAAGCTGAGCAATGCAGTGACACTACAGAAGGACGGGATGTCATCCAAAGGAACCTGGACAAACCTGAGAAGTGGGCCCATGAGAACCTCATGAAGTTCAATAAGTGCAAATGGGAGAGCTGCACCTCTACAAAAATGAGTACAGACTGGGAGATTAACTCATTGAGAGCAGCCTTGTGAAGAAAGACTTGGGGGATCTCATGGGTGAAAAGCTGCACTTGACCCAGCAATGTGTACTTGCAGCCCAAAAGGCAAACAGCATCCTGGTCTGTATCTGAAGAGGAGTGGCCAGCAGGTTGAGGGAGGTGATTCTCCCCTTCTGCTCTGCCCTCATAAGACCCCACCTGGAGTGCTGTGTCCAGGTGTGCAGTCCTCAGCACAGGAAAGACACGGACTTTTTTGAGTGAATCCAGAGAGCCATCAAGATGATCAGAGGGATGGAGCACCTCTCCAGTGCAGACAGGCTGAGACAGCTGGGATTCTTTAGCCTGGAGAAGAGAAGGCTCCAGGGAGACCCCACTGCAGCCTTCCAATACGTAAAAGGGTCTTAAAAAAAGAGGGAGGGCAACATTTTGCACAACAGATAGTAATAGGACAAGGGGGAATAGTTTTAAACTGAGGAGAGATTTAGGTTGTATGTTAGGCAGAAGCTCTTCTATTCAGAGGGTGGTGAGGCAGTGGAACAGGTTGCCCAGAGAAGTTGTGGGTGTTCCATCCCTGGAAGTGTTCAATGCCAGGCTGGTTTGGGCCCTGAGCAGCCTGGTCTTGTGGCTAGCATCACTGCCCATGGCATAGTAGTTGGAACTAAATGATCTTTAACCCAATCTGTTCTGTGATTTTTAATCTAATACACAATTGGCAAGCTGCTGGCAGTGATGATGATGCGTTACTGCTTAGAAAGGTATTTAGGTCACTTGTCTGACGTCTGGGTTGCAGACTACCTTCAGCCTGTGATGAGCTAAATCCTTATTGCTCCATTTGAGTATCGTCTAAGGTTAGGCTACAATAAGCACCAGCTCTAGCTCATCTTTTTCAGGCTGTCATTGCAGTAGAGGATGCAAAATTCATATCCTTAAAACCTAAAAAAATAATGTGCTGTTCAAGGCACCTGACAGAAGAAATTGCAGTTCCTGCTTTCTTTATTGCTTGAGTCTTTTGTCACTAATAAATGTTGAAGTGAACTGTATTTAGTAACCAATTTTTGCTTTGTTTTTTGCAAAGTATTTTGACTGCCAATACAGTTTGACTTCCACTGGTCTCAAGATTATTGCCTGATACATGTTTTTCACTACACATTGGTAGAAATTAAAAATGAAGGGTATTGTCATGATACCTTTTTAATTTTATGGGCAGTTCATTTTCCTTTAGAAAGTTAAACCCTCTGAATTTTACAGCAGAGAGATGTATTTTCTGCTTCTGGACAAATTTTAATGATTATTCAGTAGTGCAATAGTCAGACTACGTACAGTAGACTCCCTCTTGATATCTAAAGATGCTTCATGGTCTTCATGCTAAAGTGACTACTTTGGATGTTCTTCAGTTATGGCTTTCTCTTTCAGATGTACTCAGAAGGAAGTGATGTTGTACCTCAGAGCAATGAAACAGCCCTTCAGTATTTCAAGAAAGCTGCTGATATGGTATGATTATCTGTAAGCCACAACTACAGCATGTGCACTAAGAAGTTGATGAGCTCTGAAATGCTGCAAATGCTTCATGTGCTCTTCCATGTGCACACGCCTACTCCCAGCTTCTGTCCCAGATTAATTAGCCCATAATCTTGCTTGCCTAAGATGTAGGTGTAGGTTTTGCCTTTCTTTGCAGAAGTGTTCTTCTGTGTTTTCAGGGTAATCCAGTTGGACAGAGTGGATTAGGAATGGCTTACCTCTACGGAAGAGGTGTTCCAGTGGTAAGCTTTTGACAGTCGTCTTTCTAATCATAGGTGATTGTGTGACTTTTTGTTGTCAACAGTTTTTTTTCTCTGGAGGGAAGTACTGTAGAAGGCTTAATTGTGAAGATTTCTGTTACACTGAAAATTCCTTGAGGAAATCTGTCATGTAAAAAAAATGCGCTGTTGAATTAGCAGCTATGAAAGAAACATTCTGATTTTCCTCTCAATAGTTTGAAAATGTTGCTTAAGCTGTTAAAAATTAATAGAAGTGTGCATTTTAGCAGGAAATTTGAGCTTGTGTATAATTTTCTTATGAAATAAAACAAATCCTAACTGTCCCCATTTTGTGTCTCTGGTGGGAGTGGAGGAACACTTTGAAACTTTCACTTAGTTCATTTGCTTTGTTGCTTTTCCCATGGGAAGGTTTCTTGTCAAATGTTTTATATTTAGCTATGCAAACAGATATTCAAAAGTTGAATTAGCCCAAAGTTGAGGAAATAAATAAGTGTTCTAGAAACAGAGCTTCCATTCTGTTAAGCTAACTGTTCATAGCAATACTGTATGTGGATGCCAGCTTTGAGATAGCTGCAGAGTTTCAACAGGCTAAATATCACTGTAGTCTATTTCATTTTTTGCTTCCAGATTTTGAATGGGGGAATATTTTCACTGGAAAATCTTGCTGTAATTTTTCTGTAAAACAGAACTGTCCTTACACATAGGCATATGCGTATTTTGTCTCTTAAACTTTGGTGTATTGCAAGGCTCTAATGACTGGACCAAATCTTCCTGCAGAACTATGAGCTAGCACTGAAGTATTTCCAGAAGGCTGCAGAACAGGGATGGGTTGATGGACAACTTCAACTAGGTTCAATGTATTACAGTAAGTGGCACCTAAACGATTTGCAGGTCTAAGCAGCTGCCCTTTCAGTCACTCTTCGCTAGGTGGCATTAGAAGTGTGCATGCACTGCCTGGAGAATGTAGAATGGGCTTACTACATTGAACTTGTGTTTCATTCTGGTTTTTCCTAATACTGCCACAGTGCTTTTCTTGACTAATTTTAAAAAGTACTGTATTTCATACAACACTGCTTTTCAAGAGGAATAAATAGCAATGATTTAATCTTTCTTCTAGATGGCATTGGAGTCAAGAAAGACTATAAACAAGCTTTGAAATATTTTAACTTGGCCTCCCAGGGTGGCCACATTCTGGCTTTCTATAATCTGGCTCAGATGCATGCTACTGGCACTGGAGTGATGCGGTCCTGTCATACTGCTGTTGAGGTAAGGTCGCCCACTTATAATGGTCAGTAATACTGACTTGCAAGAGATTGGCTATAACCACATCAGCCTATATAGGACATTTCCAGTAGTGACTGCAGAGTCAAGGCTATCAAAAGGGAAAGTGACGTATTAGCAAACTTGCTTGTATTTCATGAGAAAAATCTTTGGCTTTTATGTTATGTCAGGTTTGTATTTGCTTTATTAACTTTAAAGAAAATCAAAAGAATGGAATACAAAGCAAGCATCAGTATTTCATAAGTACCAAATTCTTCTTTTGTACCTTGATTTAAGTATAACAAAAAAACTAATGCTAAAGAATAATTCCGAGTAAGCATCTGAATCTTACAAGTTGCTATCTTTACTTACTAAGAATCTTACACATTACTAAGCATCTATCTGCTTAGTAACTTGTATCTTAAATTAAACCTGTCTTAAACGGTGGAGTTTGCCTGTCATGTTTGTCATGTGAAATATAAATATTTTGAACAGGCTTCAGAATGTTAAAGGTTTACTTCTTGCAAAACCTAAATTTTTGAAGTTCCTGACAACCAGTATCCTCCCGCTTCCTTTTTCCTCTACAGTTGTTTAAGAATGTATGTGAACGGGGGCGTTGGTCTGAAAGACTGATGACTGCCTACAACAGCTATAAAGATGGTGATTCAAATTCTGCTGTGGTTCAGTATCTTCTTCTGGCAGAACAAGGCTATGAAGTTGCACAAAGCAATGCTGCTTTCATACTTGATCAGAGTAAGAATCTGCATATGTACTGAAAAGGGTTTTTCTGGAATTGCCATGTTAAAACTTAAATGAAGCTCTTGTCCTCTTTCCTGCTCTTCACACTGGAAAGCAATCAGTTTTCGTTTTCACTTCTAAGGATGACTTCCTAGACTAAAAGTTAAAATATATTTAATTTCTGACTTAAGAGTTTTAAAATGGCATAGTCAGAGTCTTTAGAAACTTGCACAGTGCTAAAAATTCTCTTCCCTGGATATCCTAAGCACAGTTGTAAAAGTAGGAATTGCATTAGATTTACCCTTGGCCTGTACTATCCATACAAGTCGGTGTCCTTTGTTCTTTCTCTTGTAATGCATTTTCTCAGCACTTTCTTCTTTGTGTTACTTTACTGATGCTACTCTTGAAGCAGGGATAAGGAGCTGTGCAGCTGGTTCTGTTAGATTTGAAAAAAAACCTGTCCCATGTGCCTTACTGGAACTAGATGGCAAGAATTTGAATATATTAGAGTTTGAAGTCATAGGGAGACAATGGAAGTACAATGACAAATCTTTCTAGAAACTGCAAAACCCAGTATTTTAAACTTTCTCTATACCAAATCTAGGTCTCATTGCCAGCTTTATATCTTAGTATTGAAAGCCCCTTTTTGTGGCTGATGGGCTAATCTAACATCTTAATTTTCGGTTAATATTTTTCAAAGGTGTCTGAGTGAATCATCTTTATATAAGGTACAGTAATGACAGTCTTGGCTGGAAGTGCATGCTTGCAAAGAAATAGCATTTTTCTGTCGTTAAAACTCTGATAGTTTTTACTCAGCTGGAGATTGATTTTAAGTTATTTTATACAATTTATACAGAAAATCTTTATGTCAGCTGTGAGATAGTACAGCTGAAACCATAATTACACGGGAAGTTCAGGTTACAAATCCTTTGAATCGTCTGAACCCTGATAATTCATGAACCCTCAAATGTGGCATAAACTTCTGAAGTAGCTGAAGCACTGCTGTGTAAAACATGCAGTCTCTGGCTGGTTTAGACTTTGTTTTACTTGACTGGTCTTGGGTTTCAGATGGCCAAACTATAACAGGTTATACTTCAACCTTGTATTTGTCAAAGTCCACATTATGTGCCCTTAAGGCTCACATCTTCTGTCATTCCTCAAGTATGCATCAGAATCTCCTACAGCTGGAAAGGGAGAGATGCTTGGTAAGCCATAGTTCAGGGTGAAATTATATAGATTGTTCTTAGTTCTTATGTGGGCAGATAAATGGGAAGACCATATAAATGAAAGGGGCTTTTATAAGTTTCAGATGGGTTGAATCTTGTTTGTTCTATAACACAGATTGCTTCAAGTTTTTAACTTGTTTCAGCAGAATGAAGATAAGCAGGATTTTTTTTGTGGCCATGGGTGCATATACCATGGTTCTATTTAACTGGGTTATTTTCTTTTTTAGAAGAAGCTAGCATAGTAGGAGAAAATGAAACCTATCCTCGAGCTTTGCTTCATTGGAATAGAGCAGCTTCTCAAGGTATGTCTTTACCTCACAATTCCAATCAGCTCATTTTTATGTTGAGGAATACATTCTGTGTAGGTTTGCAGCTGCAGTGGGAGCTGCAGGTTGAGCTCTGGGTGGGAGGAGCCACCAAGACAAGGGGTCGTGAACTGCCAAACTCTTGTGTAACAAAGGGCCTGGGGACCTGTGGCCCAGCCAGGTGACCAGACACTCAGAAACACAGCAGGAGCCAAGGACCCCAGACTTAACTATGAACAAACTGTGAGGGTATAAAAGCCCAGGGATTCCTTTCAGGGTTCTTCCTGGGAAGCATGAGCTCAAGCTGGTTTTTTGTGTAACTGTGCCGTTATGGAATTGTTTAAAAGATTCAGGCGTCTGAGACTCTGCTGTTGGAAACCCAGGGTCGAACCAGTAAGGAAAGCTTGCCTGACTGTGGGGGAGTAGCACGAGTAGGGAGTCAAGCGCCCATCAGCCCTTGGAGCTACCCACTGCAAAGAGGGAAGGGGCTTCAGTCCCCAGAGTAACAATCTGTAGTGGTGGGAGTGTGATGGCCAGAGTGCCTCCCAAATGGGCAGACAGGAAGGTTTCCTCAATGTTTAGTAGAGCCGTTAATGTCCGATTTCACAGGTTTTGTTATGAAACATGTAAGGAGGGAAAGTTTACCTCCTTCTGTTCAACAGAAATTGTATCCCAGGTAGGATAGTTGGTGGTTTTTGTTCCATTGTTAGATATAGTGTCATTGCAATATGCTTGCAGGTCTGAGCCTTTGCGTGATTCTGAAGACTAGAAGGACTAAAATACAAATGCACTGTGTGTTTCTTTTGGTGTTCCATATGGAATTACGGAGCAGTGTTAAACAACATTAGCAATGTTTACACTGGCTTTTCTGAAAATATATCTGCTTGGAAAAATAGATCCAAAATTCTAAAGAGTGATTTGTTAATTGTAATCATTTATAAGAAATACAATTTCCTATTGAAAGTAAGCAGAGTCCAGTGATGAAGAATGCAGGCTTGATGTCCAAACAACACAAACTCTGGTGCTTGTGATCCTATCCTGAAAATAAGCAAAAGTGAACTTAATGATGAAATATCTTGAGGTGTCTAACTTCCAAATGAGTGTGTCTACACTAATGTCTGTCTACCAGTTTTTTTAATTTAGAGTATCATTCAAATAGAGCCTAATTCAGACTTTCAAGGCTTTTAGTTGAAAGTTAAGAAATTGAGATGATGACCGGGATGATGAGACACTATTTTTCAAGTTTCCAGTGTCACTGCTTTTAAAACAAAGTTGAATCCTTTAATGGCCATATAGCAAATGTAAAGTTTTTCTGTAATAAGTGACAGATTATGAACATGTTACGGATTTTCAGCTCATACCACTTCATAGCAATAAAAATGTTGGTAGGATTACTAGGAAAAGATCTTAATCTGCAAATAGGAACTCGTTGTGTTTTGGTTAGCTTAACCAAATATAAAAGATATAAGCTGTATATATGAGGAGGTGGTGAAAGATAAACTGTACAAACTGTGAAAAGTAATACTAAAGCTCTTACTCCATCTTTATAGGAAGCCAAAAGGGTTTCTTTGCCTATTTTATCCTTTTTTGTTGTTTCTTGATTTATAGGATATACTGTTGCAAGAATTAAACTTGGAGATTACCATTTTTATGGGTTTGGTACTGATGTTGATTACGAAACTGCATTTATTCACTATCGACTGGCATCAGAACAGCAGCACAGTGCTCAAGCAATGTTTAATCTGGGCTACATGCATGAGAAGGGATTGGGCATCAAACAGGTGAGAAAACCATAGACTATGAGTCTACTTCATTAGAGTACATTTGCTAATGTTAGATTAAGTCCATAACTACTACTGGGCTTTGGGTACTATATAACCACTTAATTGGAATAAGCATGTCCACCAATACATTCACCAATAGGCAATGGACAAGTATATTGACTTCACACTTAATTATGGGAAGTAATGATGCGTAGACAGGGAAGAAACATTTGCCCAAAAAGTGTGAACATTGGCAAAACGAGTGCCATATGCTTCAGTAATGCTTTCAAGACTTCGAAGTGCAGTGAAACGAATGCAAATCAACACCAGGCTCATGGTATTTTAGTACAGGATTGTTCTCATCCTCTGAAACACTGGTTAAATTGTTTCCTGTATCATGACACTTTGAAAACAAGGTAACAAAGCATAACCACAACCAAATTAGCTGTGGATTTTCAAATTAGGCAAACTACATCACCTAAAGAAGACAGTGTATCTGGTTCTAGGAAGCCTGTGGTGTGTTGCTGTCCATGAGTTAATTCTTACAGAATTCAGAGCAACATATTTCTGTACGTGTCAAAATAACTTAATTGGCAATTGCATACTGATTTTGAACAGCCTACCTTAGCGTAATGCATGAATTTAATAATAACTTGACCTGAAACTGTAAGAAATAGCTTTGTTTTCTTTCTTTTCAGTGAGCTTCAACTTTTTTTTTGTCTACATATGCACCTTTTAATTTTTCTGTTGGTCTATTAAAAGACCAAGTTTTGTTTCTTTTTCCCTAAATTCTTGACAAAATACCAGAACAATGCAGAGCAAATCATAGGTCAGTGTTGTTACTTTGACAGCATCAGGCAATCAACATTTGAAAAGTGCTTAATGACCTAGATGTAGAAGTGACAATATAGTACACAAACTGCATTTTTTCTAAAGTTTATTTTCAAATGTTACTTTACAATTGTTTTCCCTTTGTAACTGAGCCCTCATAAGTAGTTAACTTCTGAAAATAAGTCTGTGGCTAAAAGCAACAGTGCTAAAGTTGGAAGTTTTCTTAAAAAAAATCATGCATGGACCTTTTTCTTTTGCTTCTGCCCTGACTACAACACAATTTAGATCAAATAATAAGAAGTTTGAAAAGTTATTGCATCATATTCAGCATGATGAGAAAAATTATTCCTAATGCTATCATTTGCACAGAGTGTTCTCCAACCTGAAGCAGAGATGGCTACACACAGAGAGCCGAAATGAGCGCACAGAGACTCGTGATGAGCATATGTAGCCTTGGTTTATGCAGAGGAATAATACTTTCCTTCAGATCCACTATGGAATGAAAAGTTGAATTGCAGGGGGAATAGAGATAAGTAATCTAGATATAGGAAGGGAGCACTGAGAATGTCTAAGCAAGGAAACTGCATGTCTAAAACTAGTCTTAGTAATTCTGGATATCTTAGGTCTTTGCTTTCTGTGTTCTAAAACTTTACAACTGTAAGATGTGAAGATGAAGATTTAGGACTGACTAGGTAAGGCTAGGGGCTGGGCCAGGATATTCTGAGAAAGGCTAAGACTGAGTTTTGCATGAAGCAGAATATTTGGCTTTCACAGAATGGAAATTGCTGAATTTTGAGTGGAAATGACTGACAATTAAAATTGTATTTCCTGATGTAATAGGATGTCTACCACTGAAGTCTGTTCTTCCACTAGAGGTCTGTGGATGGGACATATGAACTGTAGTAGCATTGTAATATATAACAAAATTGGGGATTTAGTGTTTTGCAGAAAGGGATGTGTACTTTAAATCTCTCCTCTCCTAGATCCATGTCCTTAAGATTGCAAATACTCCAGAGGCAGGGAGAATGTTCCAATAAGGTGGCCTGCACAACTTCAGGTCTCTGTTCATTCTGGATAAACATGGTATTTCTTATGTGGGGATTTTTTTTCCCCACTAAACAGCTTTTGCCTAATTCTCAATTTACTTATTGAATAAGTAGTCTTTTTCTTACTTACAGAACTTTATGCTACACTTCTTGTACCAAGATGGTTTACAAACTGAGACCAGGTCAATACCAAATACTAAGCCCTTTCAGAAATCTCAGATATGTACACTTAGACACTCTCCATAGATTTAATGCTGTCCAATCCCTGAGGCTACGTGTCAGAATGAAGACTGTTTCCATATACTGCTCAAAATTAGGAATAAGTTAATTTTATTATGGTCTCATCTTAAGATCTGGTGTGGTATTTCAGTGCTATTTGTGTGTTATAACTCTGACTCCTATGGTTTGCACTTTTCTGTCAAGTAAGAGCGAAGTATGCATAAGCAGAATGAAGTGCTTGCTAATTAGAAATGAAAACAAGCCATTATTTAGGATCTCCTTTTTACAGCAAGACTAACACAGTGCAAAGGAGGTAAGGAAGCTCTTTTAAATAGTTACACAAAAGATAGACTTGCCAGCCTCAATGAGTATTCGTAGTTATTCTATTGAATTAAAATACTAAAGTGTGAGCTATAACATCTCATTCATTTAATGTGTTGATTTTCATACTGTTATTTCCGCGAGTGTTATGGAACTAAGCTTTCCTGAATCAATGATCAGAAAATCTTTGTGGTATTTCACCATCATGAAATTATGAAATGAGCATGTGACATGGAGTCCTGGAGATTTCTCATATTTTAAGTGTCCGTCTTGAAACACTTTCAGAGGCAAGTCTTACAGGGGCTTGTTCTTCACATCGTTGGGTGAACATAGCCAGTTTGTATCCAAATATGCTAACATTCTACAGTATGCATCTGAAGCAGAGCCAAAAAAACACTGAACAAACAAGGAAAGTTAAACTAATCACTACATGTGCCCTCAGTTCTTACAGTCACCACCTTGTTTCAATTGCCACCAAAGAGAGCACTAAATCAAGCTCTTCCTTAAGTTGCTCTCTGTTTGTGCTCGTACCAGGCTGTTCTCACTAATGCAAGTTATGTGCATTTTGGACAAGCAGTAAAATCTAATTTGTGCATATGTGCAGAAATGCTTAGAAACTGCACTTTGCAGTAGGCATACTGTAGTGTAAACTGAGAGGAAATGCTGCTGCATATTCCTCTGGAACTTGGGTTTTCTTAGTCTTTTATGTTTTGTGTGGTATTGGAGATGTTAGAGTGTGCTAGAGTTACCTAAATATTTGCCTTGGTTTACAGTGAGTAGGTTGAATATGTTAATACTAACCTCTTTGTGAACTTCAATTCTAGCATCAGTTAAAATAGCTTCATCTCAAATTAAAGCTTCCCTTTACTTGTACATTCAAAGATGAACATGTCTCAGGGAAAAAAAGTTATGGTTAATTTTTCAAGTTTTTCAAAACTGAGCTTTGAATTTTCTTAACTTTAGGATATTCATCTTGCAAAACGATTCTATGACATGGCAGCTGAAGCAAGCCCAGATGCTCAGGTTCCAGTCTTCCTAGCACTTTGCAAGCTTGGAGTGATTTATTCCTTGCAGTATATACGAGAAATCAATGTAAGTAATGCAGAATTGAAAGAAAACAGCAAATGTGTTTTCCATTTTTAAAAGAAGCTCGATTTGTAATCTTACTTAAGTAGCAGTATTGCTTGAGCCTTCTGCAGACTTAGGATAGATTTGTTTTCTGTTGTTGCATGTTAAGAAAGTCACTGAAGCTTTGATTCCTATTTCCTATTTGTGCAATTCTGTGAAACTGAAATGTGCACAGCCAGTGCTCTTCTGTGCTCTTCTTCCCTGGAAGAGAATTTCTCAAAACTGTTTGACTGTTCTTATCCATGACCATCTGCTACCAAAATGAAGCAGATTTAACTGACATAATTGCTCAGGGGAAAAAAACCTTTTTTATACCCCTAATTCTCATGCTATTTTATATTTGGNGTATTTGTATTAGATAGTTTAGGTATTTTTTAGAGTTTCTACTGTGTGATGGCCCTGGAAAAAAATTTGTCTGGAATTAAAGTGAAGTCTTTCCAATATTTCTCAGTGTTCTGACATCTTATTGCCTTTTTGGATTAGTTAAAAAATTTAAATGGTGTGGAAGTTACTACCACTTAGAGCAAATGCAGTTTCTATCAATTCAGCAAAGTTTGACAAAATGTAGTAGTTTTGAGACTGAGGACTTTCAGGGGTGCATAGTCAAAATACTCTTAAGTCAATTGGGCAAATACCCAGGTAGCAGTCAGAGAAGCTAGTATGCAGAGCACAGCTTTTCCCGGTTTTAAGTCTGCTGATGCAGATTCGAATTGGCAGTGACTGTGTAGTATCATCAGATACAGTAGTGAAGCAGAAAAGTGTGTTTGCTAATGCTTATGCAAATGGAGTCTTATAAAAAGGCACTTCAATCAAAACTAACAGTAAGTCACTTTATTTCCCTGTCCATTACCTGCACAACTCTCAGCGTTGTACCACACAAGTGTCCTGGGGCTTAATGTTCTGTCATTCATGGGAAAGCCACAAAACTCCATAGTGAGAACCTTCATCTCTAAAATACAAAATAGAATACCTCATCCTATATAGCATGGCTCTTAGTCTTAATAGTATTTTAATTCCTGGAAACTGAGAATGTCACTGATGTGGTACTATTTTTTTCAGAGAGCAAAAGACCCCCTAAGTTTTAAAACTGGTACCAGTCTAATTTGAAATCAAAGTAACTTCCCATTTGTGTTCTTTGACATGTGGACTTTTTCTTTCTTAGATAAGGGAGGTGTTCTCACATATTGATATGGACCAGCTGCTGGGGCCTGAGTGGGACCTCTACCTTATGACTATCATCGCCTTGCTCCTGGGAACAATTATAGCTTACAGACAAAGGCAACACCAAGCAATTCCCAGACCAGCAGGACTGCGGCCAGCTGTGCCTCAACAAGAACCACCCCCAGAGCATCAACCACCACAATAGCAACAAGAGCCTCAGTGAAAGAACTGGATTTTTCCAAAAGGAACAATTTTCATTGTGAATTAGGACTTTGGATCAACAGTCCCTCCCCCAAAAGAGGCGCAAAGAAGTTTAAAAAAAAAAGTTTGAAAGCTGCTTAGAATGATGCCTTTTTTCAGGGATAAGAAAATTATTTTGAAACTGATTTGAATGTTATTTCAGTGCCAATGGAATAACACTATGGCTTTTTTCATGGAAACACAAGAGTGCTACTACAAAAATGTTGCCTGCTGTATCTAGTTCCTCTTTATTCAGAGTCCTTTTCACCTCCCAGAGAGACAGAAGGCTAGCAGTGGAAGGTTTTTGCCTACTTGATAGCAGTTGCCCCTTATAAAAGTAATAATAATAAATTTATGGCCAATTTAAGTCCAAGAAGCTGAACTATATTCAAATTCTAAAAAGATTAGAGCTGCTAGGAACTTAAATTCTGATCTGCATCCCCAGTATTTCTAGTCCTTATTTCATTATTTTTTAGTATTTCTTACACTTTGGTCTTTTATGCTATCTTGGATGGTTTAACATAGGTTATTGATAAACCCTGTGAAGCTAAGCCAGCAAACATGCCACTCTCCATTTGTGCTTTTCTGAGAGTTTTCCTCCATTCCCCTTAAACAGTTCTCAGCAGTACATAGCCTGTGAGGTGGAGTGGGACAGATTAGGTCTGTAAAGGTCATCAGTTGAAAACTGTCCACAAAGCGCCCAGATCTCACATACTTCTAAAACTTTGCAGGAGCCTGTGTACTTTGCAATACTTCATGACATGAAACCATATTGGTAGTGTTCCTAAATTTAAATTTGTCTTTACAAAGAAGTTGAGTCTAGATTGCAGAAAGCACCAGTATTACTGCACACACTGAAGAAAGGACAGAGCCGGAAGTCTCAGTGAGTTAGCTGATTTGCTTTTTAGAGTTGGAAGTTCTATGCTCAGTTTTCAACAATCCTGTTAGAGATTTGCACTGCAAGAAAGAAATGTGTGTATCTCATGCATGCATCTGCTTAATGCATCTACAAAAAAGAGCCACAAAAATGCATACTCTCTACAAAAGGGCATGGGCTTATGCCAGCGATTCTACTCCAAAGCTCCAGGGGTGCTCTGGCTGTTGCCAACCTCTACTGTACCTGGCGTAGATGAAAGTCACAATAATGTCTCTGGCTGTGCCATCTCAAGGACCCCTTGTAACAAGAAAATCCAAAGAGAAAGAAGACTAGTGGTTTATGGCTTCTTGATGCCACCAGGTCAGTGTAAAGGCCTTTTAATGAGTGTAAAGAATGTGACCTGTGGACTGATGATTTAAGACTGCAAGAGGAATCTTCACTTAGTGACGATTTGCATTGAACTATAATTTCTGGGGCTGGGGGTGGGATGCAGTGGGGGAATAGTTTAGAAGCGCAAAATGCAGAAGTGTCTGTTGTTATTTACCAATGGTAATTAAATATTTGTTTCTGTACTAGCATTAAACCCTCTGAATATACGATCTTAAAGCTGAATGAATACAAATGAGGAGGCTTTAGCTGCTTTCTGACAAAAGCTGTTGTGTTTAACGGGTTAAGGGCTTCTTTTAATGCAAATGTTTTTCCAGTGTATTGGCAACAACATATCAATACACTTAATTTAGGATTGAGATTTTGGTATGGTTTCATACTTGGTACCATTTGCAAGGAGATCATTGCACAATAGATCTCTAGTTCAGGACAGAAGATAGCAATCCATTCTTTCATAAATGGGAATGTCACAGACGACTAGTATTAAAGGTACTAGTATTTAGGTAGAACTTCTCAGTACTTCACAATGCTTATGCTGGTCATATGAAGACAAATCTTTAATTTTAGTATGGAGGGTTGCAGCATGTGGTAGAGGAATGTCTTGTTCAGTCTTAATCATCATTAGCAGATGAAACAGTATTGAACTTAAATATAGTGTCTTATATGTACAGCATTCCCCAGCTGCATTTCTTAAGATATCTGTGACTTCTGAACACTCCCTCTGAAATATTTTTTGCCACTGTCACTTAGTAACTCCTTTTAGCTTGGCATGAATAAATTAAAGATTATATGGAAAATGTTTTTCAGTTAAATACCGTTGGTTCATTGGTATTGGTCTCTTAGGCTATTGAACAATTTTGTTACTGCATTATTAAAATGTTTTGGTTGTTTGACCTATTAGAACTAAATTCTAAAAGCTCTATCCTACTTGCATGAGAATCTCTCATCACTGCTGCTATGTGACAGTCTTATAGATGACTTTCAGTGAATCTGATGCATTTTTACATCCAAGAAATCAGCAGAAGAAAACAATTGAAGATCAGCAAGTTATTTCATTTTAAAAAAATGCTTTTTGAAGGAGCAATAAGGAAGTCTTTCTCCTGCTTTCTTCCCTTCCACCAAATTACTACCACTAACTTTTCAGATGACATTCATTTGAATGCAGTGGTAGAAGAAAAATGCTACTTACCATAAAGAATGGCAAGTTAACTCAGGGATTAAAGAAATGAATAAGTTTTCTAAATCAGTTATCTACACCATGACTTAAGTTTTTGTGACAATCCCTTGCTACTCTGTTCTGAAACCTGCATTTTGAGGAAAGTATATTTAACTCTTACTAGCAGTATGTTCCTTGTTGTGCACTCGGTTAATCAAGCATCTTTTTTCCTAAAGAAGCTGAGTTGCTCAGTTTAATGCAGTGAAGTACTTTTCCCTTATGGTAGGACATGGGTTATCTTATAGTTTATATGCAGGAATATTTTAGAAGGGAAACTTGATTTAAGAGAAGCCTTTCTGGGTGTGTTCAGCGTGGTTTGAATGGAAAAGTTGTATTCTTTGTGTGTAGTAACATAGGCTAGAGCCTGCCTATTGGACCTTCCCAGACACATGCTCTTCTTTCCCTGCACAGAAAATGGAACTACAGAGCAGTAAGTGTTATTGGTGGGATTTCTATATGTAGGAAAACTGTGGGAAAATATGGAGAGATGCATTATTCTGCATCTCAGATTATTAATCAAAGACATTAGCTGTTCTTGCTAGTTCAATGAAATGCTGAACTGGTGAGAAAACAGGATTTTAGTTCATCACTGGTGAAACTTGTCCCAGAGCTATCTGTTGAAATAATTTTCTTGCTTTATATTGTCCATCATGGGACAGTGTAATAGAAGGTAAGGCCTTTGATACAAACATCCCCATGAGACTCTTATGACGGTTTTACTCACTTTTTAGCCATCTTCCATACATCAGCTGCTCTTACTAAAAAAAAACCAAACTATCAAATCTTATTAATTTGGGGGAAGAACGTTAAGATATGGCTTGTGAAAGGACTTTTTAAGACTATGCATTATCTAATTTCCACCTATTATATGCTAGTTTTGGCCTATAAAAGGGGATTACACTCACCTTTGCAAGTTGCTTTCCTTTTAGATAGGCAACAATGAACTGAAATTCTATTTTTGTTTCAGAGAATAATAAACTGAAAAGATTTAGTTTGATTTGAACTACTGCAAATGCATATGGCAAATAGGGACTATTGGGGGGAACCCTTTGTTTTTATCAGCTACAGTTCTTTAAAGGGTCTTGTAGGAGTTTTGTAAATTTATTTTGTATTTAAAATCAGTATAAAGGCTGGTCAAATGTAATATAATTGTGTAAACAAATTCTGTTAATAGAAAGATGTACAGATTCATTTTGTACTGTATCTTTAATCTTGTGAAATAAAGATACCACCTGTGTGGTTACCCTCAGTGTTCACAGTGGTGATGATAACAGAGGATGTGAATTGCTAGTCATATGCACTGGTATATGCCACTGTTAAATGCATCCCTTCCTATAAAGATTCTCATACTTCTTTCACTTCCATTCCTTAGGAGGGGCATAGAAGGGGGAATGGGTCATTATACATTTGGCTTCAGTTGTGCTAGAAACTTGCCCTCTGTGTGCATGTGTGTGACAGCATATATAGCGTTTGTATCACGCCTGGTAGGCACAGAACTGCTGTGGGATTCAAGAGTAATGACCAGTAACTTCAGAATTACTACTGCATTTTCAGTACTGATACAGGGATAATTCAGTGAGTTGGAACAGATACTGGGGGAGGGACTACTCCAAGCTGACAAACTTGTTTGCTTTTCGGGCCATTTTTGACCCATTCATCTCTTCAGGCGCTACCTGTTGAGACCAAGTCCTCCCTTGTAAATGCATTGAGTTGATTGGTTTTCCAGTGTGCTTGTTGCCTGGGGAGAAGGAAAGTAAGAACAGTGGGGGAGCAATGATAATGGCTAGGAAAGGCATCAATAGGTAAGTGTTCCCCAGCATTAGCCCAAATTACATAGTTTTCTGAAGTATTTGGAGGCTTCCCATGTTGTCTGCTCCTGCCAATAGCACCTGTTGCAGGTAAAAACAGAACTGCAGGTACTAAAACCAGCTTGAGTTCAACTAACAAAGCTCAAGCTTAGTGAGGTCATCCCTCACCTTCCAAAGAAGTCCATTGTTTGAGATGTGATTGCTGACATATTCAGTTGAGGTGAGATCAAGTATAGGTACTTCATTGACTCCAGGCTACAGATAGAATACGGAGTTGTGTTCTTTGGAGGGAACTAATTGAGTCCCAGGTATGTATTTGATGCAGTGTGGGGGAGCGTTGGGGATTTCTGTTGCTTCTTTATTTTAAAAAGCCACAGAATAATGTTCATTGAAAACTAGTGTATTTTGTTTGGTTTTGGTTTTTATGTTGCTATATTCTCTATATTTTAGTCCTGAGACTAAAACAAATTAAAATATTATTAGATAGCATAGCTTGTAAACCTACAAGATCTGTTTCATTAGAATGTGTTACTTGGTATAATGACAAAATGTTCTTCCTCTTTAAATTATCATGATATTAATGGACTTTCTGAATCATTACTTTGATTCCTATTTTTATAAAGAGTAATTGAGGAAAAAAGTCACTCTAGCCTACTTGACAAAAATCTTCAGACAACTGTAATCAACTCCTTCTAAAGCCAAGGGGGAAGGAGGGCAGTGTACCATCTGTCCAGGTAATGAAAACTGTAACAAACAGTCTTAAACTTTATTTTCAGAAGAGTACCATTGTAGTTGCACTTCAGGTGGTAAGAGAGATAGATGTGATTGACCTTCCACAGCACAGTACCTGAATCTTATAGTGAGCCTCAGACAAAGTATTTTAACCCCAAAAGGTATCAGTGCCATTGCCACCTAACTCTGGTAAGATTTCTGAGGGCAGCAGCACTTCAGAGAGATGGGTTGCTCATTTTTATTTCTTTGGTATCCAACTTTTTGAGCTTTCCATATAACATAGGTTGCGATTCCAGATTTTTGAAAATAACTTTGAAGAATATCAATTTTTTGTGTTGCAAAATACTGAAATTATAGCTCTTCAATTCTGCTGTCAATAATTTTTTGCATTTCCTTATTTTTTTCTATGCTTGTTTTTCTTCATTCTTCCTCCTAAACACAGGCTGTTCTGTACAATTAGGTGTTCCAGTTCCCATCTGTTATGAACGTGGCTCCATTTCTGTACAAGATTCATACCAACGTTTTTTATTGCATCTAATTAACTGCTTTTGC
>VZRQ01000574.1:923100-940930 GCA_013397975.1 Machaerirhynchus nigripectus
CTCGGCGCTGGTGGGCAGCGCTGGTGCGGGCGGAGGACATCAGAAAGTGGAGCCGAGGAACCCTAAAGCGAAGGCAGGTGGCCCTGCTGGCGGAGCTGGAGCCGCCGCCTGGCTCTCGATCCCTGTGGAGCGGGGCCGCCCTCGGCTGCGCGCCCTGACGGAGCCGAGGTTCCCCTCCGCGCTCCAGCCTTTTCCCCGCCCGGGGTCGGGGCACCGCTCCCGCCGCGACCATCTGTACCGAGTGTGGTCCTGTTCCCCTCGGTGCTCGCAGCCTCCCTCAGGGCCGTTCTCCGCGCAGGCTGCTGGGGCCGGGCAGCCCAGCACCCCCCGGGCTGCGCGGCTGTGCCCGTGCGAGCGGGTCGGGGCTCTTCGGCTGCGGGAGGGTTAACGCTCATTAGCAGCAGCACGGGGAAGCTGCCCGCATCCACCTACCCCTCAGCTGCTCCTATGTAATTACTCATGGTTTGGACTTTTTCTTGCTTGGGTCCGCTGATTTGTGCTGCCTTTGAAACGTTTTTCTGCGGTTAAGATATTGCAAGGCAAACAAAAATCGCTCGCTCTTCTTTCTGTTGTTATGTTTCAATACGCTATGTAAATTGTAGGTTAAAAAAGCTCAAATTACATATTTCCATGCAAAGTGGGTTTTTGTGTTGACATACGACCAGACAGCCTTTTCTGTGCCCATTTGTTCAGTTCATGTGTTAAATATTCTTTCTGCACTGCAGCTCCACTTTTCTGTATTGATTTTCGTTAACTGTTTTGTGGATTAATTGGTTGTAACCAGCCTCAACTTTTCAGACTTTTTTCTTTCCCATGGCTTAATCTTTTGGAGATTCAGGTTTCCAGAGACACACAAGTTTAAAAAATGCTCGACTGCTTGACTAGATCCGGTGATGCTTTGCAGCTCATGTCTTCTCATATTTTAGTTGCACCTTTTGCTGGGAAATATCCTTAGGATAATATTGCAGTCTTGGTTTGAGGGCACTTTTAGTACTGTCAAGGCAAAAATTTGGCAAACATTGGCATTTCTTTACTTGTGAATCAGATATGAATCATTCTTGTCTTCTGTGAAATGTGTATTTTGCAAATTTACTAGTCTGGGCAAGTAAACGTCAACCTACAGGTTGCTTGGAAAATGCTTGTGTTCGCTAATTCTGGCACGTGACTCTGATTTGTTTTTTCTCTGCCAAGGTGATGGAAACATACCTTGCATTACACAGACAAGTGAGATCTGGACTTTGCCTTAATATTGTCCAGATAAACAGGTTTATTTTAAAAGTTTGTGTTATCACCAAAAATCTTGAAAAGACGTTTCCCCCATCTCTATGAGATTAATTATGTGGGATTATGCAACACATCGGACTTTCCTAAATACTCAGTTTCTTAATGGGTAGGTTCTCTCTTCTCCAAGAATTTTCAGATTTGAGTGATAATAATTTAAAGCAGTGTTTGCAATAAATTACTTTGTTATACCATGCTTTTTTTAGGTAAATCGTCAACCTTTTCTGTATATTATAAAAGGCTTTTCATTATATTCCTATTCAGCTTTAAAGTACATAGCAAGTAGCAGTAAATCCCTGGCAGATCTAATATACAGGTGTCCTTATATACAGGAACACAGCTGGCAACTTCAGTGATCTCTGCTCTCTTATAGATGTGGCTTTTAAATTATTTTTAAAATATCAGTGTCATCAAGAGCATGACCATTAAACATTCCAGTAAGAAAAAAGGGTCAGATTTTTTCTCCCTCGCGTGGTGCAGTGTATCTCAGTTTTGACTAGCTGTACTGTCCTATAATTTGTGTCCTTCATTATCTCTAAGAACAGGATAGCATACCTTGGTCTTTAACTGCAGAGCTTTCCTTAAGTTGAGTTCCTTGTATCCCTCACTATATCAGTGGCATAATTAATACTCTGTGGTTGGTTTAGATTACAGTCCAAGGGATGAAGGGTAAAAAGATAACAGCTACATCTCAGTAGTGGCCAACTCCTCATCTCAAGTCCGTGTTTGTGCTGCCTTGCCAGCTATTTTGTTAAGACCTAGCAGCTGGTACAGCTCCCTGGTTGAGAAACCCAGACTGTGAGTGGGTTAAAACCATATTGTGAGTGGGCTAAATACATCATGTTTATAGTGTCCGTAATTTTCAGCTATCTCAAGTCTGGCATCAGCAAGTAAATACGAGAAATGGTATCTATGTGTGTTACAAACCTCTCAAGATGTTTTGCTCTGCAAAGCTTCTGTTGCCCCTGAAGCAGTGACTTTTCCAGTCAGTGAGACAGTTTCCAAGGTGGCATCATCTATAAGGTCATGGCTTGTGGATTCACCTGCTCTGACACTTGGCTCCTGGTAGTACCCGTTCTTCATGCAGCTTTTAACCCAGATATTGCACTGAGCCTTTTTGCAGTAAGCTAACAGAATCAGTTTTGAGTTGCTGAAGTCCTGTTAAAGGCCGTCTTTGCAACACCATGAGCTTTCTCTTTGAAAGCTAAAAAGATCATTAGGATCTAAGCTATAGAACTATAAGGATTCATGTGGTGGTGGCAGTCTTCTAACATAATCTTGGCCATCTAAAATTTGTGTTTATCTAAGAAAATCACTTAAACTCACTTTGCAGGTCAGCTAGGAAAGGACAACCTTCAAAAGACAATTCTTGGCAAACTTGTCTGAACTATTAGTTGCTTTACAAAAAAGAAAAGATAAAGTACTCAACTGCAAAACCAGATTGTTTTGTCCTCAGATGTCTTAGTACATTTCTTTGGAGTCTAACATGACTGATGTTTTCTTACAGGATTGTGAATTCTGCTAATGGATGTAATAACTTCACAAGTGGTTAACCTCAAGGAAGGAATGCCTGTCTTTGTATGTGTTGGGTATGAGCATGTGTTGTCTTCAAGACTATAGCTGTAATTATGACCACAAGAATTTGAGTCCTAGGAAATTAGAAGCCGTATAACTCAGCTTGTACATCTGGAAATTTTAGGGATTAAATCTTTGCTCCTTTTAGGTGGTGAAAGGTTTGCCAGGACCTTAAACAGGGCCAGAAATCCATCTACTGGTGCCTATGTGGGTAAGACTGCTATCCAGGTAGAGATTATATATCCCCTGTTGACTTCGGCCATCAATTTTCACTGTCTTCTAAATGTGCAAGTAAGGTGAATGGTGTGGAATGTCCTATTTTTAAAAAAACTGAAAGGGGGGTAAAATTTCAGAAATTGTGATTCAAAAGATTGAAAAAACACAGTCCTGTGGAAATACCAGGGGACGCATATCAGTGTTCCAGGATTCTCTTCCTTTCTGAAAAAACTATGGATGCAAATACATGAGCACATTATTTAGAGCAGGAATGCACTTTTACAATGAATGTCCTTATCACCTGCATTTCTGCAGTTCAGTTTGCATCTCAGAGCACGTAAACTGATTTTGTTTGGGATAAAACTGAGCAGAAGGAAGAGCTAATTTAAGGTACTCTAAGTGCTAATGCAAATTCAGTCTACAGGATCATTTTGGAGATAATTGTAACTAAAAACCACAAAAAAGGTAGTGTGAAAGCTGTGCCCTTAATGCTAAGTATTTCGCTCCACCACTCTGCTCCTTCTGGTAAGGTTTTATGCTGTTTATTAGAGTAAATAGTAATAGTGTAAACTTAGGATACAGTCTCTTGACCAACCTGACAACCCATTTTTAAATTTAGCATAACCATTAGTACATATTGACAGAAAAAATATAGAAGAAAAAGAATAAATATCATAGCAAAATGCTAAAAGAGCAGACATCAATGCTAGGACAATGTGTCGCTTAGATAAATATAGAAAAAATAGTGCTTTCTTTAACAGGAAATAATCTTAAAAGAAGTAGGCTACTGAAATGTATAGCTGTCTTATACATCAGTTCTATAGAGGTGCAGTTTCTGAGGGGAAACCATGAAATTATAGAGATTTTGCTCTCATCAATCCCAAAAATTCTTCTAAAGGTGTTCTTTTGACAGGAAGTATTTCCCAAAATGTTGAAAATATTTCTCAGCAGTGATATATTAAGGTTCGTCAGTCAGCTGCAGTGAAATGTGTGGAAATATGTGTAAGACTTTCTTAAAGTTTACACCCTTAGTTGTGAAAAAGACATGCAAGTCTAAGTTAGTTACCATAATCTCCTTGGAGGGGGATTCACCTCACTTGAAAATAGATCAGGCAAAGGATCCTCTGGAGGTGTTGTGTTCCTTCTGTTGACTATAAACAGAGCATCAGGTGACTATCTCAGATGTCTGGCTGGGTGTCTGGAGTTAAATGAGGTGTGATTCATCTTGCTTTATTAAGGTAACTGAACTAAATGTCTCAGCACAATTCCTTCAGCTTGAAACAGAGGGCAGAACTGACCAGCGTCCTTCCGGGTCCTACAGAGGTGCTCCAGTTCAAAGCTGTCCTGATACTCAAAGAGCAGACAGTGTGCTCCAGAGCTGAGATTCAAAGTGGAGCTCCTGGTCCAAGGGCAGCAGACCTGCCTGGTGAGCTAGAGAGAAAGGATGTCTTTTTGCTGAGCAGTTTCATGATTCATTATGCTCTTTTATGCCAAGTTTTAGTTGGCATTTATAGACATGAATATTTATAGAAACCAATTCTCTCTGTGGACTCTTGGGTTTGCCAGCTGTGAAATGAAATGAAAGAATTATCTTCAATTTATTTTTGAATTAGGGGGTGGCTATACGATACAGTAATTTTGCTATCTGAATCAGGGGCCTCTGGTGAACAGAAGGTACTATTTCACAGAACTTCATGGTGGTTTTGTGGTTGTGTGGGTGATGGAAATGCATGAAAAAACCTCTACTAAGCATTTTTGAAGAGAAAAGTATTACTAGCTGCAGAACTGAAACTAGAGCTGGTCAAGCTCCGCAGCACAAGGCCAGTTTATTTTCTAATAGAGCAGTTTCAATTGAATAGCTGTAGGGAAGAATTTGGCCTATGAAGTTTAATGATTAGTGGCTGTTTAGTTGCCCGCTGCTCTTAAGGACAGAAACTTGCCAGCAGAAATGCTCCTTTCTCTCTGATCCTTGCTAGGTTGTTTTCAGGTTCACCACAGTTCAAGTATTTACCTGGCTAAAACTTATATTCTATATATAAAAATTATACATGGCAAAAATAGATTTGACAGATCTGGGCTTCAGTACATGAGTTAGCATGACGAATGAGATCTCAGTTGATAGGTGCATGGATTACTTTGGGGGCATTCACAGCCAGAATCTCAGATGCCAGTGAAGAGGATAAAACTGAGATAGAATAGATTTGACAGATCTGGGCTTTCCTCTCCTAAATAACACATCTTAGACCTCTGCAGTTTGATCGTCCAGTCTCTCTGAATGGAGGCAGCTGTATTAGTTCACCACGCTACACGTGGGCTCAGAGCTTGACACCAGCATTCATGCTTTTTTTCCCAGAAAAGTTTGCAGATTCTCCCTGTATCCAATCCAGGCTATTGAAATGAATGTGCTTGGAGCTAAGGCTGACTGAGGGTAGCCACAGATCTTTGGGAGCTACAGCTCCAAACAGCTGCATTAGCTCCTCAGTGACACTGAAACAGACACTAACTTTCAAGGGATAATACTTTCTTCTCAAGAAGTTTGTCTTGAAAAATAATATGAAGTTCTTCTAATTCTGCTAATTTTCAGTAGTTTCTAACATGCTTTTGTGTCTCTGTGAATTATGTGTCAAATCTACAACTCTGACACCGTGAGTCTTGGTAACAGAGTGTCCCTGTCTCTTTGTGGGCCTATGCGTTTATGAAAGAAGAAGTAAATACATCAAATATTTTTAAATCTGCTTGTCTTCATCCCACTGCCAAAACTTGTCCACTGGATATGGCAGCCTTTGCCAAAGGTTAGCTGGATTCAGCCTCCCCAGAGCTGGCAAGAGAGCAGTAATATTGCATTAGCATTGCCATGAACTGGCATTTCTACATATCATAATGCTGTGCTACTGAGACTTACCACGGGCTGGGGGGCAGAATAACCATGGTCACTTTTGGCTACGTAAGGCTGGGTGGGAGGCGGGGTGACCTGACTGCATTGCTTCCATTTCCAGAGCAGGTTCAGAAAGCAGCTGTGCTGTCAAACACACTGCACTGCTGGGAGTGTTACCTAGGAGGGGTTGTGCAGGCAGGATATTCAGATTCCAAACCTTTTAATGAAGAAAGGCCTTGCTGGTATGACCTGAGTGCCCAGCATCCATCTCCAGTGCTTTATATTGTTTTGCTCAATGAAATGAGTGAAGTCTTCATAACGTTCTTTTTTCTTTGTTTTCCTGCCTACACTCTAGAGTTTTCAAGGCAACAATAAACCTGTCTTAAACTTGTGGTGGCTTGGATGGAAAGGGAGCCTTGGGGTTTCTTTGGTGGTTTCTGATTTTGTGTTTTGTTGGGGTTTTTTAACACAGTTGCTCTACTAAAGCACTTGCGTAACATGAAAGAGGTCATGCATTAACCAGAAAGAAGAAAATTACATAATATCTGACAGCACTCAGAAATGGAACATGAATTAAATTCTTGTCTAAAAATTTGGGATACCACATTACCCAAGCCCAGCTGAGAGCAAGAATATGTTCATGACTTCACTTGTCTTGCATGGGACTCTCATCATACTCTGTAAGTTTCCATAGTATGAAGTAGGAGAGCCCATTTCTAAATATGTAGAATGGCTGGTCACCTGCTGCAGTTAAACTTTGCATGATTTCCTCTTCATTAGTAACTGTAAGACAAGGAGTAGGGGGTACAAACTGAAAGGGGAAATTTAGGTTAGATGTTAGGAAGAAATTCTGTCCTGGGAGGATGTTGAGAGAGTGGAACAGGTTGCCCAAGGAAGTTGTGGATGCCCCAACCCTGGCAGTGTTCAAGGTTGGATAAGGTGTCCCTGCCCATGGCAGGGGGTTGGAACTAGATGATCTTGAAGGTCTTTTTCCAGCTTTAACATTTTGATTCTGTGATTAAATTATAAAATAAATGTCAGCTATTTGAAACTGAAGCATTAGTTTTTTGAGCAGGAAAGAACAGGGAAATGTATTGCTGCACATTTATCTGCTTTTCCCTTTCCCTTTTCCTTTATTTTTTCTGAGTATTGATTTGGTGTATCCAGCTAAATTATTCTGTATCCTCAAAACATGGAATTTCAAAAGATTGAGCCACATTCCTATGTCTGTGTGAAAACTGGAGGGGGTTTTTTTCCATGCACTTATAAAGAGTGATTTTACTTTTGGTTCTGTGTAGCCTGTGCATGTACATATACCTACAGCACTTGTGTCCCACTGGCTCAAGCCAGGCATACAAGAAGGTGCCACAGCAGAAGCTTCCCCAGCAAATGATTTGGTCTCCAGGGACCTTCCCCAGGGTGTCTGCACAGCTCTGTCATGCACCCAATATGCACTGTTCCCTGCTGTTCCAGTTTTGACAGTTTACTTTGACAGTAATGTCCCTACCATTGAGTGATGAGCCATTGTCCCACTCTGTGGGAGCTGGTAAATATGAATTTTGGTGTATAATAGTACACATTTTTCAACACCCTGAATGTTTTGTAACTGGGAACTTGTGTCAAATTAAAAGATGAGCATCTCATAGAAACCATGCAATAACATTGCTATTAATTATTTGATGCCCTTGAGCATGAGTCCTCCTTCCAGCAGCTGGTATCAGACTTGCAGTGTCTCCTACTTGGAGACACTGCAAGTTGGAACTTCCTCAGTAAAATACTGAGTGTAATAAAATATGAGTGATTTGCTGCCTCTACATGCAAGAGGGGCCTGCACCATTCTCACCATGTACCTCTGCATCACTTAAAAGATCTCACCTAGACAGATGGCAATGTATCTTGGATTCCTCTTTTGGAATGCACAATTCCATTCCTCTTTTGGTTGCCTGCTGTCTCTCAGGCACTGTCATCGGGGTACTACCATAGAGTACCGCTTATTAGTGTGTATTAGTAAAAACAACCCAAGACCTCAATAAAACCAAACAACAAAAAATGAAGGATTTTCTCATACCCTCTGTTCTACATCATGCTAGTATACGGTTCATTCATATGTTTAGACAATTAAACAAATACAATTAGATACAAATACATTAGACAGCAAACGTACTCTTTTGTACTGTGTATGAATATGACTTGTCAAGAACTTTGTTTCTACTTCAGATATATTTTTGATAATATTCTATAAAATACTGGGTACCTTTAAATTCAATCTTTGCACAAGGTTTTTTTTTTTTTTCCTAGAGCTGTTTTCTCATTCTCTTGAAACAGGAGTAGCCATGCTAAAGGAATAGAACCATCATGTCTAATGGACCTATATTTAGGCTGTCTAAAATAGAGAGTGACAACAAACATGATATTTGTGGGTTGCCCTGAAGGGCTGCAGTGTCCTGGCATCACATTAAGTTGCACTTGACTCTCCAGACACTGGAAATGAGGAAAGACCGGTTGGATCATCAAAAGAAATTTCTGCTAGGGCAAGCTTGTTCCCTGTGATACCTCTTCCAGAGTACTGGTTTTTGTCTGGCTTTAAATAATCAAGCAGGGTTTCCTCAAACTGGGAAACAATTTCACATTTTGATGTTGCCTTTATCAGTAACAATCAAGAAGGATCTCCTTTATAACAAAAATCCCTTTTTAAACTCTTTTCATTGGAAGGGTGGTGCTGAGACAGATTAGAAGTTATAAAAGATGTCACATAGAAGTACAATTACGGAGAAATTATTTATACGTAAATAGTTGTTAGCTATATGGAAATACAGAGAAGGCTTGAACAGAAGATGACTTTTTCACTCAGTGTTCCTAATCACCCTTTCGAGCCAATACTGAGCACAAGAAAACTTCTTTGCTTTCATTCAGGGCCGCATCACTTCCTCAATAGTCCTTGTCTTCCTGATGCTTTCACAGTTGGATTCTGTGTTTTTCTCTCACTCTGAATCTGTTCTCCCGTTCTCTGCGTACTCACAGCTCAGACAGATCAATGCCCATCCTCTCGGTAGGCACACAGCCTCCAGTGAGGCATCTCTGTCTACAGAATTCAGTTCCTCTCGTCTTGAATGTGGCTAGTGTTGAAGGGCTTGACTTCTTTCTTTCTTGGATTTTGTTTGTTTGTTTGTTTTTTTTCCTCTTCCCCCAGCTTTCTTAGTCAAAATGAGAGTTAAACTGATACTGATTGATGGCAAATACATATTCCCATCATCTTCAGTGAAGACCTTTTCATCCATCTTCTAGCATTTAACTTACTTGTAATCAGAAAATAAAGCCCTGATTTCATTTGTGCAGTTGAAACTTGAGGCACAGGAAGAATTCTGCTGGCTCTCCTTTTACTGATGGCAGCAGGATCAGTTTTTGAGTTGTACAGTGAATACTTGAAATGCAATGATTTGTTGCGATGCATCTAAGCAGTGCTGGAAGGTTACTATCTGTCAGAACAGGGTGCCATTTCATACAAGCCAGGTTGTTTGTTTTCTAAAAGAGTGTTTATCATCCAGCATGATATTCCAGTAATTTTATGATCGCTTACTCAGTTCCCTGTTTCTTTTGTCATTAGTCCCAGTATAGAAGAAGGACAGGTAGATAGGATTTTGTGATCTGTGTTCACTTTTTGATGGCTGTCTTGAGTGATATCAGGCTGCAATGGCATAGTTGGTTCTAGAGGGATTAATTGTAGAATATTATGTTTTTTGCATTAGTAAGGTAACTCTAAAAAACCTCTGGGATAATCATCACAACAGCAAATAAAGTACAGGAGCTTTTGGAGGGTTTGGTAAATGGAATACATCTGGGTGGCTTGTCTGTGCAGAATTGAAATGAGAACATACGAAAGCATTAATATCAGATGTTCAAACCAGGTTGCTCAGTGGGAATTTTCTTTTGAAACATGTTTCTTCTATGATTCACTTTTTGAGGTTTAAATTTAAACCCAGTTCCCTCCACATACTGTGGATTGGAGCATCAATTTTATAGTATTGTGTTGTGCAATAGTTGTGACTACTGCAAATTCACCGTCCTGAAGCAGAGAAAAATCTGTGACACATGTAATGGGCAGGTGTGGAAGTCTGGGATCAGGGTGCTGCTTTGGACTTCTGCCCTGTGGAGGCCTTGAGAAAACAAGGAAGAGTAGTAAGGACCATGTACCCACCCGCCCCTAAGGGGATGTTAGCAACCTCTCCTCCTTTACTGCATTTAGATTTCCTGTTGCCTACTGTTATTACCAACAGAATTTTGCTGAACAAAGTAAAACCTGATCTGAACTATTCTAGTCTTTGGGAAGAAAAACCTTAAAGTGGGTTTTGTTCTATTTTTTCTCCTGTTTGTAAAATACCGACTATGGGAATAAAAGTGCCAAACTTTAGAGATGCAAATGTTCTGCTAAACAGATTGGCACATTGCCTCTTCCCATAATCTTGTCTCAGTTTAGTTTTATTGCACTGTTGCTCTATATGGTGAGAGAAGCATTTGACTGATTGTTGCCTCAGATTCTAGTTTGAGTTGAAAGGTTGGCAGTTTGGGAAGTTGTCCTTCAAGTTCCCATGCAATTACATGCCTGGAGGCTTCGGTTACACTTTGAATGAATCATGTACCCGGAATGAGCTATATTGAAAGTCCTGAGATGCAGAACTTCTATTTTCCTGATGTGACTGGTGATGTGAACTATCACTATCAAACATTTTGTCTCACATGCTCCCTTAGTTTTTCCCTGCTATATATTACTTCTAATCATAAAAATAAATTTAATTTTAAAAAAAAATCCGATTCTGTTTTGCACTGCTGGTCTTCTACAGTGTCTTTCTACATTTCTCAAGTTTTTAGGAGTACAAGTAATAGAGGAGGTTGTACAGTTTTTCTCCAGCATCAAACTTTGAATCTCTGTCTCTCATTATGAGGCATCCAGAATCCATGAAGTATTTCTGAGGCATGGCCTTGATAGAAGGAGAGACATTATTGCCTTCTGACCTGCCTAAATTTGCTGGTGTTACCTGGAGGAGAGCATCTTAGGTGTTTTCTCTCTCTCTGTGGAAAACAGAGGAGCTTCTGTGGCAGATAAATTTTCGTGTAGAGAAAACAGCAGCTGTTGACCTTTCAGATATTAGCCTTGACACAAATATTCCTGAGGGAGATGCTTATGACTTTCTTACCAATGTATCCTGTACAGACTCTCCTCTCTTACTGTCACTGAAATGCGAGCTTCCAAGAAAGCTGGGATGTGTGTTTGTGGCATGTGGTTTTATGTGTGCTGGTTGTGCTGGAGAAAATAAGGTCACTCCAGGTCACCTCAGCTTTAACACTGCTTCTGCCATGGACTCGCAGTGTGGATTTAGGCAGATCACTTCCTAGATGTTGGACTAATTGGGAATGGTCATTAGTGTGGCTGCACTGGGTCCTGGGCTCAGGAAGACCCCCAATCTGCTCTTCTGTCATTCAATGTGCCAGATGGCTCCAGTCACCTTCAGTACCACACTCTGCCTCACTCCATCTCTGTCTAAAATCAGCAGGAGACAGTAGTAATGACCTACCTTGTAATGACAGTGGATTTGCCCTGGCTCTGCAGACACAGCATTGTCAGTGCTCTTGTTACCATTCATTCTAAGTGTTATCTATAATGGGAAAAGCCATCCTTTTGTCCAGAGAGGCTGCAGGAGTTTCATAAGGCATGTCCATTTGTCTCCCTTTGGGCTCTAATTCTTCGTTTCATATTGAGAGCTTTTGTGTGAGTGTTACATGCACCAAGTAGTGACTGAGCTTCTTAAGCTACATCTGAACTCATATAAAAGCATGTATCAGAATAAGTAAAACTGGTCTAAGGTCTAAAACAGAGTTTTACCAGAGACTTTCTCAGGGCAATTTACAAGCTGATGGAGCTGTATACATGGAGAAAATATTGTCAATATTAAGACTACAATAATCAACCAAACATGATTTTGTTCCTGTCATCATCTAGGTCATTCATAAGGTAGTCTTACCTCAGGCATCTAGGCAGAGATTGGTAAAATTATTTTTTTCAGTAAGAAGAATATCCAAATCCAGTTCCTTTATTTCACTGTGTTTCTCAAGTTCATTGTTTTGTTTTTTTCCTGTTGTTTAGCACTGTGTTTTGTTTATGCTGTTGCACCTTGAAGTACATGGGACTTGGTTTTGATGCTCAAGAACAGAGTTCCAATTTGGAGTTTGTTTATTATTCAGGTCATGATGTGCTGATGGTCAGTGTTTGTTACAGGCCAAGCCGAGAGGAAGAGCCATGAGCTCTTTCTCACTTGGAAATTTGCCCAAGGCAGCAATCATTCCTCAGTTCATGCTACTAGAATTGTTTCATTTGTACAGGTTTGCCAAACACATGGTCAAGATAAAATTACTTATTTTTCCTTGAGGCTTTCCTGGTGGGAGTGAAGCTTGATTGTTACAAGAAAAGCCCTGGTTAGAGTCCTTCCTTTCCTTACTGTCCCTTTGGCTTAGTTTCTTTTCTCTGCTTGTGGAATTTAACAGCTTGTCTAGTTGTTTTCCCTTAATGGTCTCCTACAAAACCAAATGCAAACTGCTGTAACCAGTTAATGCTGCAGTTCCTGGGATTGTAAGGGAATGTATAAGCAAGAAAAACAATATCGCTGTATGGATTACAGGATTTTTTTTCAATAGTGTTGCCATGTAAGGCAATATATTTAGAGTCTATACACTTAGCACAAGCTTGCTATTGATACTACATTTAGAAAACAAGAAAGCAAACAACTGAATTTCATTCTCAATATTTTTATTCTGATTTTTTCTCCTGTTTTCCCATGTAACTGTAGCCTAGTAACTCAGGGTAGTGATTAGAAAGCCGACTGCAGCCTTCATCATACGGGTGTAACTTGAAGCAATTGGAGAAGTAGCCGTTAGTGCTTAAAATTATTAACTGTGCTGTTTCTTCTAAGCAGAGTTGAAATCTGCTGAGAAACAATGTTTGAGTTTGCTGTCCAAACACGAGTAATTAAATACTTTGAACTGAATGTTTACAAAAACATCATGCAATTACAGATCACTTCTGAAATCCATTACAGATGCTTTTGATGCTTCTAAACCTCAATAAAAGCCACAAACATTTCTACATATCAACGTTACTACTGTTGGTGTTTGTACTCATATAGTGTGTAAAGGTCCCACCTAAATTGAGGGCTCATTGTACAAGGTGCTGGGTGTCACACTTCTGGCACAGGATAATTATGTGTCTTTCTCAAATACATGTTTTTGATTTACCAAGATAAAGGGAGAGGGTCAATGATACTCCTTTTAATCTGTTGCTAGAGTGGAGTTGTACAAAAGGACAGATGGGTAATCACGTCACAAGAAGGAATGGCTGTAGACTGTGAATTTACATAGTTTTGAAGTGAGATGCTTCTAGTTACCAAAGCAGTTTTGTCACTTTAGAATGAACCTTCATCAGTTTTAAAAAGGGCTTATGTAAGGTGGTTTATCAAAGCACTAGGAGGACTAAAGAGACAAGGAGTTTTGTTCCAGCTCTATGATCTCTACCTTTTGGAAAACTGGAAATGACTGTCACCTACTTGTCACTCAGATTTACATTCGCCACAGTGAAACTGTAATATGAAAAAGGGACACCTGAAGCAGAAATTTCAGCTTCTTAGAGGGTTTTTTTGCCTCATGGTCAAGTCACTGCCTTGGAATTGATGGTAAGAATAATTGGGGTGAGCAGGTATAACAACTGCTTTACCTTGTATTTACTGTGTAATAGTATCAAATAAACTAACTTCTGATTCACAATTTTTTACCAAAAATCTGATAAATTAGCTTACTATTTTTTTAACCAGTTCAGCAGCAAAAGCTTAGTGCACATTATTACACAAATCCAGAAGTAACAATCTAAACAATCCTGTTCATGTAGCTAGAAATAATGCTGGTCTTGCCTGGTGATATCTTGCTCCAAGAAATGTGTTTCCATCTGCCCTCATTTGGGGTGTGCAGTATAAACTTTTGCTTTAACTGTAGCTCACTTGGAGTTTAAAGGATCCATTTGTTCTTAGTCCTTGTAGGCTCCAAAATTCATTTCTCTACAAATAGCCAGAGATGTTTGAGAAGTCTGAAGAACAGGAAGGAGCACTCTTAAATTCACTTGCGGAGTATTTGCTGCAGTGTTTAAATAGTGGTGCTGACTGCTTTGCTACAGAGAGGATCTAGGTTTATCCACAATTCAAATGGTTCTTTTGGAGATATTTGTCTTTGTAGTAGTTCTGCAAATTGCAGCATCATGCTGTTAACTGAATGCACAGAGGTACTGCTTTTGTGCTGGCTGAGGCTCATTGGTTCACAGTGGGATTGGCTTAGGTCTTTCTCTAAGAAGGATTCTGGAGAGTGAATGAGAGGTGAAAAATAATTTGGGGATGTAGTATTTTTTCCACATAGTCTGCACAGGTCTTAGCTCTACATGATTCATAATTCTGTACAGGCATTTAGGTCAAGGGGTGGGATGGAGCCTTTTTTGTGAATGTTGACAGAATGCAAAATTCTATCCTTTTTTTTTTTTTTTAAACCTAACATATGCATCCTCAGAA
Source organism: Machaerirhynchus nigripectus (assembly GCA_013397975.1). Taxonomy (NCBI): domain Eukaryota; kingdom Metazoa; phylum Chordata; class Aves; order Passeriformes; family Dicruridae; genus Machaerirhynchus; species Machaerirhynchus nigripectus. Next base: position 937,645 of record VZRQ01000574.1, read on the forward strand.
TGCCTCTCTTCTGAATATCTTTGAAGTTATTAGCTACTCAGACTGCCTTTCCTCTTTCAGGCTGCTTGTCTAAAGGGTGTGATAACCCTGATAAGTCAATGCAATCTTTTTATTTACCAGACTGGGAAGTCTCTAGAAAATTCCAGTCATGGGGAAGTTGTATAACCTTCAATGCACAGTATTCTGGTGCTTTTCTGGGCTTATAGTCCTCACCATCCATTTTGAAGTGCTAGTTTTGCTGTCTTGTATTAAGTGGATTTTAAGAATTATGCTTGTCATAGGGCAGTAGGGTACTAGAGAAAATCCATCTTAAAATAATGGTATAATTCTCCCACATATCTGCACAGCTGAAACAGTCCATTTTCTTGCTTCCTTTCATATCTTTTTTCCCCTTGAAATGAAAAGAAAAAGATTATTAAAAAATGAGCTCTGCTGCAGTCTCTGTGCATCAAGGACAAGCTAAACTGTTTTCTTTTTTCATTTCCTGCCACTTTATGCTTCTGTCAGGAGTTTTCCAGGAGAAAGGGCAGGTCAGTATACAGTTGTCTGGGAAAAGAAAACTTAGTTGCAGATATTTAAACAAGCCCAAAACAAACAGCTTAATTGGTCATGTGAGGAAAACAAAATGCCAAGGTCATCCTCTCCTTCCCTCATATGGCATCCAAGTGACCCTAAACATGTTGATTTTTTTTTTCTCTTAGCTTGCTTCTATGTTTAGCTTTGTAGTTTCTATTAACAGCACCCAAAATAGATGTTGTGCAAGGCAGGCAAATGTACCTGCCCACACTGCATGGAGACAGGGGTCCTGCCATGGCAGTAGAGGAAAAGGGGCTCAAGAGCCGCTGTTCCTGCTGCAGTACGGAATTGGCTGTGTAACAAGGGAAAAATATGCAGGGTGACTGGCCAGGGGGCCATAGGCTCTGGAAAGTCTTTGGCAAGGGGATCAGTCTTATGGCAGATTGCACTTAACCATCAGGATTATCTGCAGGAATCGAATCCTTTTTTTGTGTTTGCAGGAAACTGTACATTTTGTATTTAATTCTGCTCAAAAAGATTCATCTTCAGACACTGAACGTGAATTCTCTCTAGTTGTCAAGCAGGTTTGTGACTTCCAAACTTAGGAAGTTTTCAGCTCTTTCTTGATTGGTGATCTGCCTTCAGCAGACAAATGACCTTATGGCCTTGAGGAGAATAATCGTACTGGAAGCTATTTGATGATTGTCCTCCTTCAGAAAATACTTAAAATGTCTGGTTTTTAGGTCCAAATCCTGTTAATACAGGGTGGTGAGAAGTCTCAGTGAAGTGTCTGTTCGTGTACACTAACATGATGTTTCACCCTGAAAAACCCTTTAGTTAGGTGAGAGACAGGAGGCCAAGAAATGCTGCTTAAAGCTCTTTCAAATAGTCAAGTCTGAGCTTCAGTATTTTGAAGTACTTCAATACCATGGCAACAAGAGCTTCAATGCTTGAGAAAATTTGGGACAGAATTAGCATACTTCCCTCGGAGGAGTCTTCTGAGAGTTTTGAAGTGGTTTGCAAATCTGAGGTGGTCATGGGTGCTTGTCAGAGAGAATTCTCTGCCTGGACCTGACCCTCCCAGTTACTAGCCAACAACCAGAGCACTTTCCAGTGCTCCATTCCAGCTAGCGGATTCCCCGATCTGTGTGGGGTGCACGCCATTGGAGGGCCTACTAATTCAGTTGCCACATCTGTGAAAACATTTGCTGAGCTACAGAAAAATAATGCATAACTCCAGACAAGGTCTAAGACGGTTTTTAAAATTAAAATGTGAAGTTCCAGTCAAGCAGCAAAGTTGAAAGTGCAGTTAGATGAGAGGGCATCTCTCTATATCCAGACCATGATAAGAGTCATTGGCTACTCCTCCTCATTCCAGAACCAGCTACATAAATGTAATTGATAATGAAACATGCAGTTTATTGCTTTCTCTGGAGAGGGATTAGACATTGAAAGCAGCAAGGTGGGCAAAGACATGTTGACAGCTTGGAGTGGGGATTAAGTTACATCATAATCAAAATTTGCTAAACCTGGGAGAATCTCCTCATCTGCTCTTGTGGGGTTATGAGAGGCATAGCTCCTTGAGTAAGGACTAAAATATTGGATTTGGTGAGGGACTGTTTTAACATGAAGATGTTTCAAGACCCTCAGTTGCTTTATATGAAGGAGTTGCTCAAGTGTAGCCCTCCCCTAGACACAGGTGCCATTCCCGTCTCAAAGGTGGTAGTGCTTTGACAGTACTGTGACTGTGGTACATAAATTGCTTTAACATTCTGTATTATAAAAAATGGTGGCAGTAGTTTTTCCCAATTAATTTTCTAAAAGACATAATCTACTTCTTTCTTGTCTTAACAGCACTTGAAAAGAAAGTGCAAAGGAGTTGTTTCCCTCTATTGGCTCATCCTCATCGTACCTCTCCCATTCCACTTCCTCCTCCTTATAATCCCCAAGTGAAGATGAGTGACCTGCTGCGAATATGACATCTCTGACAAGTGTCATTGCCTCCCACCAGTCTGAGTGGGTGTCCTTCAGTGACGAGCTGCTCCTCCCTGTTAACCCACGAGGTAAGCTCTCTGATTTTCTGTGTTTGATTTAGACCAACTACTGTCATGTATCTAGCATTGGAGAGCTTGCCTTCTACATGGAAGCAGTTTGTGCAGAGATTGTATTATACCCCTATGGAATAGGAGAATTTGGGTCAAAAAGGCAAATTACCCTCCTCATGTGATGTAATAGAGATCTACTACGGGTTTTGGATCTGTCCTTCAAAATTCAAGACAGTATCCAACCAACCATGGAGGAAATCTCACCTATTATAATCAAGTGCAAGACTGTGCAGTGTTGATGAAAACTGCTTTAGGTGAAGGAAAATTTCCTATATTTAATGGCAAATTTTAGATGTTTCAATAAAAAACAATGAAATTATGGTCACTCCTGTAAATCTTTCTTGTGTTGTTTTTATTTTAGGTAGCACTGGGGATCCTCCAGTAAAATGTTTTAATTCCTCAGACACATCCTCAGAAGAGAACCACAATGCAAATGGAGAACTTCAAGACCTTTTCCGCACAGAGCTGGAAGAGGCAGCTGACCAACCCAAGGTGGACTCTGCTGTCCTTGGTAACCATGTGTGTCCCAGCACTGATCTGTCATCATCCATCAGTGCTTGGGTTCAGTTTGAAGATGCACCATGGACCAGTGCTTCATCAACCCAACCCCAAACAGGTGAGGCAAAAGCAATGAAAAGGTCTGTTCCAATAAGATAACAAAGTAC
>VZRQ01000575.1:0-13167 GCA_013397975.1 Machaerirhynchus nigripectus
TATCACCATTCTATGCCCAGACAAAGGTACAAAGTTGGAATTGTTAACGTTGGTGAAATTATTGCATACACTATCCATCCCTTTCCTCATGCCATTCACAACAGCCATTCACAACAATTCTCTCTTCTGAGTTCAGGCACTACCATCAGGCATTTCATTTATCTATGAAATAAACTCCATGATGAGCCAAAAGATACTGGGACTAATGCTCAGTGTCCTGTTTAAACAGCCCTGAGCCTACATATGCCTACTCAGGATTTATACGCTCTTCAGAGCAAGCTGGTGCTGCTCAGCATAACTCTGTAACAATGGTCAGGATCCGGGATGGAATGGTGGGATGGAGCTGGTGGGAAGCACTGCCCTCCACAGCCATGTACACAGCAATGGTCCTCCTGTATCAGAATGGAATGCAGTATGATGTGACGCACAAACAGATGTGGTCCCACAACGCCTGTCCTAAACTCGAGATGGTACTGCAGGTCCCTGAGGAATAATACCACTAAGTCCTCCAGCTGCACTGGTAAGCTTATGCATTTCCCAAGCATGAGGCTTTCACTGAAGACACAATAAAGCTTTTGGACAAATCTTCATTAATAACAAGAATTAAAAGGGGATTTGTCTTGTTTCCACACTAACAGTGGATAAAAGCATATAAACACAGGAGGGATTATAAATAAAATCTACATTAATCCCACGATTAGCTCTCTGTCCTCTAGTCTCCACCTCCTATATTGAGGGTCATGCCCTTTAAAGAGCCAAATCTGTTACAGTTAACAAAAAAACACGCACAATAGTCACTGTAGTTCTTTTCTAATGCATTGGAGTTTTTAGTCTAGTTTGTTTTGAATTTGGTGTACAACACCAAAATGTTCACCGGTATTCCAGGCAGGGGTATACTTTTGCTCCATGAAAATAATGTCTTTTGTTCCTAAAGCATTTCACAGCAAAGAAATCCAAATAAAAATCTGTAATAAAAATGGAAATGTTTGAGAACAAGTAACAGTAAAGCAAAACTTTAGAAATCTCCTTTTAAGTGTACAACACAAAATCAATTTGCCATGACCCTGAGAGTCAGCTATTCTTGCCCTTGTGACAGAAGAGGATGAAAAAGGAAAAGAAACAAATTAAAGCAGTACATAAAAGCCTTTTGCTTCCCAAAGTTTTGGAGTGTTTTTGAGGTAGAAGGATGCTTAAAGCAAGCTTTCAAATTTTTAGCAATACCATCATAATTTCCCATAATTTCTTTTTTAGTGTCTGACATAGCTTCAGCCTTCTTGTGTATCAGTCATTTATCTCTTGTTTTTTGTACATGAAGATTGTTCTTTAGGTGGTCCATTACCTGAGAACCACTACTGCTTTGTAGTTTCCCCACCTCCTCTGTTTGCAGTCTATCCGTCTAAACCATTATTACTTGTTTACTAAGATTCCTTTTTTATGTTCATCAAAATCTGAATGCGAAAAACAACACAAGATTTAAACTGGAAGATATCCAGACAATATTAAAATACTTAGACTGCACAAGAGCATTGATCATACTAGAGCAACATACTGGGTTTTTTGTTTTTTTTTTCAAAAAATAGCAATGCAGTCTCCAAAAATCATGAAAAAGCAATTTTTAAGCAACTGTCTCAAGGTTTCTGGGCTGCTTTTGTGTGCAGCTGAAATTTCTATTAATCTTTCCTTAAATTAACTACACTGAAGCACTCAGGAATTCTTTCAGAAAATAATTCATTCCTCTGCAATATTTCTAAAGGAACAGCCTAATACAATGTAGCTGTGAGAGATATGAAGAGGAATCAGAAATGGGAGTACTTAATTTGGATTTCCTAAAATAAATACCTAAATACAACTTCTTTTCTAGCACTGCAAATGCAGTTACTGTAAGAGGTGTTTAAAACCTTATGATGGGGTTTTTTCCCACATCTGCCCTGATACTAGTGATTTCTAAATGCCCTGCATTTAGAAATTTTGAATTTAAAAATCCTATTTTCCTATTATAAGGTCAGGTTACACCAAGTTCTTTCTAGTAAAACAAGATCTTTAGCATTCTATTGGAATGTTAATATATCTAAAACCTCTGAGACTCAATATTGTGATCCTTCATGATTTACTGCAGATAAAACTCCTGTGCAGCTCCAGCAGTACTTTAAAACATAGGATTTTACTAAGTAGAAAACGATTTCCAAGCTAAAGTAAGCACTTGAAAAGATTCAATCTAATGTCACTGAGTTTAGAAACTTGTGTTCTGAGATTCCAATGTGCAGAGAGTGTTGGAACATAATATCCCCTCTTTCTCACACAGATGGTAAACATGAACTTGCATCATGGTTTGATTCAAGAGCACAGTACAAATTTTATGGTTGCAAACAAAGTACCAAACAAAAGAAATCGTTAGTCTCTAACACTTTTTTCAATCCTTCCCACATTGTATTTATTCATCATCTTCTCTGAACTGTGAACAGAAATATCAGGTTTTCAAACTGCAAGCAGAATTCCAGTAGTTAGGGGATTCCCCTTTTTTTTTTTAATCCAAATAAAACACGCATAATTTTTGCACTGAAGGAATAAATTCGTCTTCCAACAGCATAAAGTTGGAGACTGATAAAGGATTAAACTGGAAGCAGTAGCAGATGTTTGCTCTCCTGAGTTTGTTAACACTGAGGGTTAATAACCAAGGGTGGCAAATCCTTTAAAAAAAACATTCATTCAAAATTGAAGCTTTCCAGTTCTGCCGCTAAAATATTTCGAAGAAATGCATCTTTCAAATATCGAAAAATAAATAATTTTATTCTTACAATAAAAACACAGCGAACTGGACCCTTTTCTGATGAACATTGATACTATATAGCTTTGTGGATTTTGGAAAACTAGTGACTTTTTTTTGAAGTAAACCTAATTTGTTAGTAACCTTAAGTATGCATCACTTTGCAAAATTACCCAGTTAAGGTCTGCTAATTCACTCTATCTCATTAAAAGCTTTATTAAGTCATTATAGATGTTGGAATAAATTCTTTAAGATTGTTTCAAAATGACTTCTACTGTAGCAAGTGCTGTATTTCCACAGAGAGCCATGGTATAGTATCCACATGATGGAATAAAATCTTGGTAGTCAATGATATGTTGGGGCTTTTAGTGTCAGGATTTTATATTTAGTTTTAAATCTGTTTCCGAAGTGTATTTTGTCAGACACAAATACCAAAATCATGTTTCCCCTATTTTCCTTTCTATGCATTCAAATAATACTGAGCCCCAGAACAGGCAATTCTCTCTTAGCCATAAGAAACATGTTCAAAGGCCAATATCTCACAACCACACAAGGCTGTAAATGTGAGCTTCACACCATTGAAAAGGGGCCTCAGCTTCTCATAATGGAAGGTCAGGAAACATCAGGCCATAAAACAGTGACATTATAATATATAGAAAAGCTATTTTACAGAAGGTAATTTTTAGAGGTTTCAAAAATTTATCAGCTATCATTTTCCTCTCGTTGCGTATCCCGTGATCTGGAGGGCATGGTAAAGAAGCCAACCTGACTCAAAGTAGAAGAGCATGAAAAATAGTAATAATAAAAAAAAGAAATGAGCTAAAATATTTCTAAAACTTTCTTCCTCTCTTTTTTTTTTGTTCTTTCCAATACACTGCATAAGCAACATTTATACTCAAATAGTTTGTTCCGTAGGATTTATGGCATATGATAATAAAGTAATAAGAGCAAATAAATCCTCAGCTGATAAAAATAGTTGTAACCATTGCAGCCAAGCTATACATAACAACTAAGGAACTCTCTGTCTTTTTTTCTTACCCCAGAAATTCAAGCTATCAAAACCATGTTATCATATGCTAAGCTTCTGATACACACAGATTAAGTAACACCAGTTATTTATGTGCTTGTACACACAGATTTTTGTTTTATTATTATTAAACTCCTACATCCTTCAAGTAACCAGAAGGACACAAGGAATTGGCTGACTAAATACTTACAAAGATCCACAATGTGACTTTTTCTGGACATGGGATTTAGCTCTAAACTCGTAACTATTGAATGCCATTTTTATTTGAATCCTTATGTATATGTCCCCAAATCAAATTTATCATGCATGAGTCCCTTTAATTTTCTTTTGGACAATGTTCTCGTGTTTCAGAAGTTTGAAGTAACATTTGTCCAAAATAAAAATTTTGCTATTGTCCTACTTCACCACTAAGCGCAAACAAGATTTTTGACTTGCCAGCACATATCCTACACTGCACTACTGGAAATATCACCTTGTGCAGAGACTCTGGGGCTGATGCCAGTCCAAGCCAATGAGTGCTCATGTTAATGAAGAGTGCATGGAGGCTCAAAATTTGAAAGACTTCTCTTTTTGCCTACTAGTTTCCAGAACTAAGCCGATACATTCACACAGCACAGCACAACTCAACTCAGTGTTAATATTTGTACTACATATGAAACATCTGGAACCTGATTTTCTTTGATCAAAAGGCAGCGTCTTTCAATTTCATTTGAAATCTGTAGCTATTAGGATTTCTCCAGTAGTTTTTAAGATGGAGAACACAGAGGTCAAAGTGATGGCAATCTAGTAACATCTATTAATTTCCATTGTCAGGAAAAGAAGACAATTTCAGTCATTCATGGTAAATTAGAAGTATTCCATTCTTCTAATGAAATAGGGAGTGAATGATAAACATTTATTGCATCATTTTTCAGTTAAGGGCATTTGTGGCAGACATATGTCCAGGGTGACATTTGACTACATTAACCACAAGAAAAAATCACTTACCTTCTTAGTTCCTTGACAAGTTCACTACAAACACACAAACCAGGTAGAGGGTCTTATAGGTAAAACCTCATGAATTTTACCAATCTGAGAAACTGCCCAGAGAAGAGGATGCCCCATCCCTGGAACTGTTCAAGGCCAGGTCAGACTCACCCTGAGCAACCTGGTCTAGTGAATGGCATCCCTGCCCATGGCAGAGGTTTTGGAACTAGATGATCTTTAAGGTCCCTTCCAATTTTAACCACTCTTCTATGAGTCTTTTAGGTAGTCTCAACAATATCTAGCTTTGTAACAAATGAAGCAGGGGAAGAACCTGAAAAATAAAACATGATCTCACATCAAAAGGGTATACTGAAAGAGGGGCAGATTTAGGATTCCTTAGGGACCTTACATAATACATTTGATAATTTAAGTACTTGACTTTGCAGTGCTAATATTCTGGTAGTTTAATAACATAAAAAATGTAAAAACAGCACTGCATGATCTGAATTTCAAATCCATAATATCCATTTTTTTGTAGAATCAAATTGAAAGTAAGGTCTATATTCCGCTCCAGAGAAATGCACAGACCACTCAGAGGAGCCATCAGGAGAGGGGGAATCTTTAGCTCCACAGTGTAGTTCTTTCTCCCTTGAGCTAACAGCTAACCACAGATGCTGCCCCACACAGCCATTCTTTGTTTGGGATGCATATCTGAAGGGAAGGAAGAACACATTTGGTGTGCTTTCACACAGCTTCAGTGGGGTTTCACAGAAACTGGCTGACAGTGCAACATCGTAAATAATCTAGAGAGGAAAGTCTCTTTTAAAACTTATTTTCTGTTCACACAAGTAAAAACCACATATGCACTCTTCAGTTGGACAAAACTGAAGTCAGTGGGATTCAGCCTAACAGAGAAATCCATGATGAGGCATTAATGGCACACTGTAGGGAAATAAGTGAAGAGACCTGCTCATGGGATGCTCAAAATTGATGCATATGATGGGATTTTTCACTGGTCTTTCTCAATAACCCTTTGTTACAAGCTTGCCCTGCATCATGATTAAAAATATTTGTATTTATAGAGGTTATTTACCCTAAAAATTACTTAAGACTAATGTCCTCTGTCCAGATAAAGCTTTTCATGAGATTAAAGCTTTTAAATGTCTGCATATTTCCTTACAGAACAATGTGTTTTTTATTCCTGAAAAAAAAGATAATCTTTCAAACACTATTAACGTGTTTTATTACACTGTTTTTTCACATGCAGTGTAAACCAATGTTAGTTATACATAATGTCCAAAATATTAGGAAGCATGTTTGTGTTTCAGTTTCTTTATATTTTTTAGGTGAAAAATTCTTACTTAACAAACTGACAGGATCATAATTAAAATTTCTTCACTTTTTAAGACATTGCATGATTTTTAAACAATTTTTTCGTTGCAATTCATTCAAAGAACAAAAATTCACAAATGTCTTCAGTATAATTCCATGAAAAGTGACCATCTGTTTGCTGTCATTATTTTTAATAAAGTCTGTACAATGCTTGTTGCCAAAATAAAATGAACTACCAAACCTCAAACCAGCTGGCCTAATATGTTATTCAGAAATGTTCCTGTGTGCATTGTCCATCTTCTCAGGCTTTTTGAAGAAACATGGCCAGAGAACTTTTGGACTGACACAGCACCCCAATACTATAATGGTTCCTCTGGGCTTTCTGAAGCTGTTTTACAGGACTGGCCTGATGCCTCAGAGCATTGATAAACACACAAATTTGAGATAGGTTTAATTTCTTAGTATGTTTCTTAGTATAGAAGTTTTGGCATGAAGAATTGACGCTTCAAAAGGCATGCAGTGATCAGATAAAAAAAATATTGGGAAAGCTATATGGACATGACTGATTTAGATTGTTGGAAAGTATAAAACTGTTAACTTAGCCATGTGTAAATTCTAGCCAAAGGACTGATAGCAGAGGTTGATCAATATTTGTGGTATTAAAAAACACAAACCTTTAAATTAATAATAAATTATTCCTTTAGTTAGGAACACAGAAGGAACACTTGAACCTCTGTATTTATTCTCAGACAAGTGATGGTTACTCCAGAAGATTTCACTAAAGATCTCTTTTATATATTCTTTTACCATGTACTATAAAATTCTTCCACACACCTAGAAATAAAACAAAACCTGAAATAGAGTCTATTATATTGTTTCAACACATTTGTCTAACATGGGCAGTGAGCTAAACACAGACTCTGGGGTATTCCGTTGGGTTTCTAGATCCTGGGCCAGAGGAGTGTGGACCTTTTGTTTCTTTTGATCCCAATCTCCCAGCCTCAGTTATCTACCAGATATCCTAGGAAATTTTGAAAGGCACTCAACAATGACATTTAGGCAACTGAATAGTCCCTAATGAGACATAGCTGTCTATATGAACACGTGAACTAGCTGAACTACACTCGGTGGAGACCTATGGCTTTGTTCAACAATATATAGATAAGGATTAGTGTCATTTATTTCAGCTTCTCTGTGATTTTTTTCCCAGCCTTTTGGAAGGACACATCAACCATAGATCTTACATGGGTCTTATCAGTCACCCTAGGCAACCTCAAAGATGAAGGTATTTATCCTGTTCTCATCAGTACAGTCAGCAGAGTCTGAAGAACCATCCAGATGACAAAATCCACACAAACTGGTGTGAGTTAAACTTGTGTGTCAAAAGATAGCTGCAGACAGGAGTCTCCCACCAGAAATACCCATTAGAGTCAAGCACAGATATATATATATATTATTAGTGGAAACCATGGTCCTAAGAACAGCAGAAGCTTTAGTCCTCTTTGTGGCTACATGCCTTCACTTGTGGAGATTATGTATAAAGGGCTTTGGTTCTACTGTGTGAGGAGTGCTCTTTTCTCCCTCTGCTGAAGATCTCACCATACTGACATCTACTCCTTTCACCCTTTGACACTAAGAGAGACTGGCTTGGTCAGTGTAAGCATAACTGTTCCTTTTTACAAAGGATGATCTTCCTTCGCTATCTTTTAAAGTCAGGAAATGCGGTTTGCAGAAGGCCTAGTGAAGTGGAAAATCCATTTCTATAGGTTCTGTAGAATGAAATACAATTATAAAAAAATTTCTCTACAAAGTTCAGAAATTTAACAAGAAATTAGATTCTTTCTGTTCAAGGTTTAATCCAGTCTATAGAATTTAATAGAGAATTACATCCTTGCTATAGAGAGGCTTACAGTTCCTGGAGAAAGGTGATTATTCTCTATTTAATTCTACAGATCTTTTTCTATAAGGGTAATTTCAGATTCATTGAACTGTTATGCTTCCTCTGCCACCTTGGAAATTATCACACTTTCATGATTTTGGCATGGCTCCATCAATAGAACCAGAAACATGAAATTTCCATTCCTAATATGAATGAGCAATACTATACTGTTTCATAACTTTCCACTTGATAATTCATAGGTAGCATCTTCTGTTGGATTTACACTGCAATTTTTAAGTTATATTCAGAGAAAGGGCTAAAATTATTTGGAAAAAAGTCATGCAAGAGCTCCGGTATTTCAGTTTGCAGTACTGCTATGCCAGTATCTTTATTCATCCAAGGAACAGTCCATTTTAGTCACAACTTAGCCTTCCAGACTACATGTTATCTCTTACAGAGCAAGTGAAATATTTGAATTATTTTTGTCTTGCAGGTTGTTGTGGTTTAACTCCAGCTGGCAGCTAAACACCACACTCACTCATTCACTCCCCCACCAGCAGAATATCAGAAAAGCGGGAACACTCATGGGTTCAGATGAAGACAGTTTAATAGGTAAAGCAAAGCTACATGCACAAACCAAACAAGGAATTCATTCTCCACTTCCACTGTGCAGGCAGGTGTTCAGCCATTTCCAGGAAAGCAGGGCTCCATCACACATAATGGTGACTTGGAAAGACAAACGACATCACCCCAAATGTCCCCCTCTCCTTCCCCCAGCTTTCTATGCTGAGCATGATGTGATATGGTCTGGAATATCTCTTCGGTCAGTTGAGATCAGCTGTCCTGGCTGTGTCCCCTCCCAACACCTTGTGCACCCCCAGCCTTCTCCATGGTGCGGTGGGATGAGAGGCAGAAAAGGCCTTCATTCTGTGTAAGCGATGCTCAGCGATAGCTAAAATATCTTTATGTTACCAACACTGTTCTCAGAACAAATCCAAAACATAGCCCCATGCTAACTACTAAGGAGAAAATTAACTCTATCCCATCCAAAACCAGCACAGAGGTAAAATCTTATTTAACCTATAAATGTGTATGGATTACAAGATCATTAGTACAGAAACCTTCCCTCCTTATGTTATGGTAAAATGCTGTGTTGGGTTTGCATGGCAAGCTTTTGTTAGCAGGGTCTACCAGGGTGGCTTCTGTGAGAAGTTGCTAAAAGCTTCCCCCTGCATCTGAGAGAGGCAGTGCCAGCTGACTCCAAGATGAACCCCCTTGCACAAGACCAAGCCTATCAGTAATGGTAGCAGCACCTGGGGTAAGGTGTTAAGAAGAGAGGGAAACTGAAGAAAAACAGCTGCTAGAGAATGTGTGAGAGAAACAGCCCTGCAGATACCCAGAGCAGTGGAGAAACACAGGAGGTGATCCAGGTGCCAGAGCAGTGATTCCGCCTGTGGTGAAGCCTGGTGAAGCCACCACAGCCTGTGGTGAAGACCATGGTGAAACAGGCTGTGCCGCTGAAGCCCATAGAAGTGTGGGGTAAAGCTGATATCTACCTCCACCCTGTGGAGGACCCCACACTGGAGCACTTGGGTGCCAAAAGTAGGCTATGACCCCATGGGAAGTCTACCCTGAAGCAGGATTCTGGGCAGGACCTGTGACTGTGAGAGACCCATGCTGGAGCAGGCTGTTCCTGAGGGACTGTACCCTACGGACAGGTTTGTGAACCCTATGGAGCAGTTTGTGAACTACAGCCAGTAGGAATGACTTGTGTTGGAGAGGTTCATGGAGGACTGTCTCCCATGAAAGGGATCCCACGCTGGAACAGGGGATGAGTGTGAGGAGTCCTCCCCTTTGGATGAAGGAGCTGCAGAGACAACGTTCAGTGAACTGACTGCAGCCCCCATTCCCCATCCCCCTGAGACGCTGAAGGGGAGGAGATAGAGAATTCAGGAGGGATTTTGAGCCAGGGAAGAAGGAAGGAGTGTGGGGGGGAAAGGATTTATTTTCATTAACCTACTCTGATTTTGCCTTGCTCTAATTGATTTGAATTAAACTAATTTCCCCAAGACAAGTCTGTTTTGCCCAGGATGGTGATTGGTGAGTGATTATCTCCCTGTCCTTATCACAACCCATGAGCCTTTCATTATATTTTCTCTCCCCTGTCCAGCTGAGGAGAGCAGTTCTGGCAGGCTCCCAGTGTCCAGCCAAGGTCAACCCACCAGAAATGCCGTGGATATAGAAACACATAAAAAATAGGCAACAATTCCCTCTGTGTTTTGTTCCATACACAGTGACTTTTTTGAAGACCTATACATTTCAGTCAGTGAAATGCACTACAAAGGGGTGGGGAAATTGCATTTAGACAATTGTTAATATTTCTCACAAGCACTGTGTAATTCTTGCTTATATCAAAGATACTCACATGTATCTTCTGTATATTTCAAAATCAGGCTATCCCAGTGTAAGTCACTAAATATATTCTGCTTTCTGTAACTGGAGAAATACAAAAACATTCAAAATAAAGAAACCAGTGGCCCCTGGATTTCTACACAATTTTACCTGATTACACTGTAACTGTAAAACAGGGGTGCAAATGTCTGACAAACAAGACAAAAGTTATGAGAACAAATGTAAATAAACAGTAAGATGCAATTATGTCATTTACTATTAAGTGTTTCTGCTTAGGAAATCCGCCCCTGATCTAATGACCTAAGATTTTTTTATTGAGGAGAAACAAATGTACATGTTAAGGTTTACATCAGGCATTTGACCTAACTAGGATGGGAGTGCATGTCCTATGTACACCTATGTCTCTCTACTGATTATAAAGGTCTTTGGTAACTGGTTCACTGATACTGTAGAGTTCAGCCTCCAGGCAGATTAATAACACTCTCTGTGGTTTTTTTCCATTTTAGTGGTGTTGATTGCAGGAAAAATAAACAAAACAGGCATCACTAGATTTCCATTTTTTTACGCTTATATCCTTAAAAAATATTTTATGAGGAATCCAGAAGAGCTGATGACCTGCATCATGAAACACTGCTTTGTTTTAATGTAAAGGAGATCCTGTAAAGCTGGTGCTGAGTAGCTCCAGTGAACTGTGTGCTGTTAACCACAATTTTCCTGCCAGTGTTCTGCCAGTGTTTGGGAAACTGCACTCCTAATGAATTAATAGACGGACATGCTCTGCAGTTTCTTGAGCTAATATTTCAGACTCTGCCATATCAAATTCAATTTGGATAGCAATTAATAATAGCTTTCTGTAAAGTTAGCTCCGATTTTAATAATACTCACTTCTCCTAGAGTTGGTTGGTTTCTTCACAAATTGGTCTCCAATAACTTCAACAGATTTGTTGTTTTAACTATGTAAAAGTTTCTGTGAAACTACAGTACATTTAGTTCTGTGTTCCACTCCCTTCTCAGGGCACGTGTGATACATACATCCTTCCAGTGCTGTGTTCCTTCTTTTTCCTTTAGATTTCTAACTGTTCGTGTAAGGTGAATCCAAGGTAACTATACAGTTGTCTGTGAGGATATGTCTTGTGTAAATACTTGTAAAGAAAAATTTCAGTTACGGTTTTGTTAAGAACATTATGAGCGTTAAAACTGCATCAAACTTACGCCAAGTTAAGTTTTAAGGTGTTACTTGAAATTTAAAGTGTGGGTACAGATTTTGATATTTCCAAGACACTTCATGGTTTAAAAAAACTATCTTAAAAGTTTTTAAATTGCATCATTTCAATCTGTAACTTTAAAATTTCTTATACTTAAAAATCTATATACTTCAAGAAATTAATATTAATTGAGCAAAAGAAAGTACTGCTAACACCATAACGTCACCAAAAATTTTTCGCTGTAGATGTTAAGGAATTAAAATAAATTTTAAGAGAGAAATCAGAGAAATTATTTAAAATAGTGCTAAAACTCAAATTTAAAATACAGCAGTACAGAATTCTCCAGTACTACACAAGCAAAACAAAGCAAAACTAGAGAATGAAACTTAAAAAATAAAAAAGGAAAATAAATATTTATGAATTCACCTTTGCCTTAACATAAATGGAAGAGAAATGCTGGAAAAATTCCATACTTTCAACATAGGTGATAGAAAATTCGATATTGTCGGAAGAAAGAAATTAAAGAAATATAAGGGAGAAAAAAAGGTACCTGGTCTTGGCAGCTGCAGTCAAAATTTTTGTAAGCAAAATTAGGTATAAGAGACTAATAAGATTGACTGTTCCCTATCCTGTCTATATATGACACTTTTCTTCAAGCAATAATTGTCTGTAACAATATGTGCGTGCATGTGTGTGTGTACACTTCTGAAAAAAAGAAAGGACAGAAGAAAAAAGAAAAATAAAAAGAAAAAAGGCTTCCTGTATGAAGAAAAGCAGTATTTTTTTATTTCTGCGAGATGAAACATGTCAGGAAAACCAGACAGTACTTCTGCTGCTAAGTGCTAGAGTTTCACTTTGCTGAGACAGAGATGAAGAGAATAATGCTAGTGCTCATGGAGAGAGGATACATTTTCTGCTTAAAATATTGACTTCGGAAAAATTCACTTTAGTATAAATTTTAAATAAGTCCTGGGAAGCCAGAGCTTTCATAAAATTGGGATTTTGTCTTTAGGTTCACATATGGGTGAAACAAAATTTTGTATGAATGAAAAATATTTCATTTTGCTTCCCTTCAATAAACCTCAGGAATTATTTTAAGAACAGCCTTAAAGAATACCGTTTGTGTCAGCATTTTAATAGAGTATATTTTTTTCCCCCAGGCATTGCATTTTAAATGTGTCCTGATGTCCTGCACCACTCATAATCAAGATGGCAAGATCTCAGTGTGAACATTTATCACAAACAGATTTCCCTATTTCAGTACAGAGCTTTTTTTTTTCTGCTGTAGCAATATTCTCTATTATCAGTCATAGCTTATAAACCAATCAAGTCCATCATAAAATTATAGGGAATTTGTCTTCCACAGTTTTTTCATCTGCAGTCTCTGGATGAAATTTTGTTTAATACATACTGCTTCTTTACATTAATACTGTACTCTGTGGGTTTTAAAATTGTATCCTTCTTTAGTATTAAAGCACCTTGGCTTCTGGTATGGTTCTTTGTGCCCACAAGTAGTATTACTGAAGCTCCCAAAAGGAGGGATTCCAGGCCTAGAAATAAATATAAAAAAAAAACAACCCCC